>CAUYON010050759.1:0-19517 GCA_963573935.1 Arctocebus calabarensis | reverse complement strand
GGCTGGATGACAGGCAAGGAGGGGGACCTCCAACCTCCACCAGAGGCTCCAATTGCCAAAAAGGCTGGACAACTGCTGAGGAGACACCTGTGCCTTGGTGTCTCCTTCACTTCACACTTGAGACTAAATGGGGAACCCCCATCTCCTACGCCTAGGTCAATTTCTTGTGAATTTCCTAGGCCTCAGTTCCATGAAAGGATTGTATCCATTCATTGATACATTCATTCACCTTGCCCCTGGTGGAAGGGACTGTATTCATTCGTTTCCTCGCCAAGGAACCCATACACCTATATATACCCTGAGACTGAAGGTCTAAAGGAGGAGATGGGGAAAGACTGGAAGAGAAAAGGAGAGAGCTTCTCTCTCCACACCAGAATTTTCTCCCTCTAACAGGTGCCTTAATGTTTTCTGTATTCTTTTCTTTCTTTTCTGTGAATAAATTCTGTCTTACAAAAAAAAAAATAAATATTCAAAGTTCAAAAAAAAAATAATAATAAATAAAGATAGATCAGAAATCCCTTCCTGCATCTGCTCTGTCTCAAATGCCTTTATGTCAAAATAACCAATCTGCCAACACAGCATACTTTAGGCCGGCGCGTCCTGCCCTGGGACGATGCGGATGCCCTCACCGGCACCGGGAGCCTGCTGAGTTCCGTTTCAGACTTGCGGAGTATGAGTCGATCATTGAACTCTGACACAGAAATTAAAAACAGACGGCTAGCTTCCGGAGAAAGGTCGGGATGTGAAATGGAGTCTGGATACAAAGTAGAAAGGACTAAGCATTTCACCCACAGTCTAAAAAGTCCAGTGAAAGAGGAAGACGCAAGTGCCCCAAACAAGCATATGTCAAAAGTGGGGCTGGGCCACGCACAGGCCCAGTGTCACCAAGGTGTCTCCCAGTCAGGGGCACTGGCCGTGTCTGCTCACCCAGTGGGTCAGTGTGTCCTCGTGAAGAGCAGGGGGGCCCAGGACCGAGAGGGCATTTTCAGTGCAGACTCTAAATTTCAGACTCGCTATGGATGGAGGCAATGGATATTTACCACCAGGAAACAATAAGTAAACAAACATACTAGTCCAATCTCTTTAGATCGCAGATTACAGAAACCCATTTGAAGTTGGCTTGAGATTGGCTTAAGTAAAACAATTTATTGGTTCATGAAAGATCAGGACAGCTTTGATTTCAGGGTCCCAGCAATGTCCTCTGGAGCCTGCCTCTCTCTGTCTCTCTCTCATTTCTCTTCATTTGTGAGTCTCTCAATGTTGGATTCATTTTCTCTTACTACAGATGGCTTTCCCATGCATCTGTAGAAAAGGTGACATAAAGCAGCTCCAGTCTCCATTATCTTAACAGCACATGTGTCCAAGACCAAAAGAGAGCCCTTCTCTCTCTCTAAGCATCTAACTGTCAAATCTCAAGGAGAAATCTGCTTGGCCTTTCGAGGGTTTCCAGCGTATCCCCAAGCCAAGGGAATGGCATTTCTCTGATTGATTGGACTTAGGGCACGTGCTAACTTCTCTGGGAGTTAGGGAGATCTCCCATCAAAAAGTAGTTCTGGCTGAGTGTGGTGGCTCACATCTGTAATCCTAGCACTCTGGAAGGCCAAGGCAGGTGGATCGCTTGCACTTAGGAGGTGGAAACCAGCCTAAGCAAGAGCAAAATCCCATCTCTAAAATTAGCTAGGTGTTGTGGCTGGCGGCTATAGTCCCAGCTACTTGGGAGGCTGAGGCAAGAGGCTCACTTGAGTTTGAGGTTGCTGTGAGCTGTGACGCCATGACTCTACTGGGGGCAACAAAGTGAAACTCTGTCTCAAAAAAAAAAAAAAAGCAGTTCTCTTAGCAAAAGAAGAGGATGGTAGACAGACAAAAATAACACCCTTGTGTTAGAAGGCCTGTTGCAAGCAGGCTTTAGCCATGTGGGTGCTGCTTCCTTAGTGGATTCAGACACATGCAACTTATTGATAATCAACTATGAAGACCTGAGGGAATCTTGCCCCTGCTGCTCACCTGCCTGTTCAGCTATTTAACAGTCTCTTTACCTTTCAAAATATATCTGGGGCAGGAACTGAATGGAGCTTTAAACCAGGCAGTCTCAAGACTGGTTATTTTTCATAAAAAGCATTCTGCCCCAGTTGCCTTCTAATTACATCTGTTTTAGATTCTATTTGGTACCTTCCTGAGCTACATCTTGGATTCCTACACCATATGCTATTTCTTCTGGGCCTGGACTATTCCTTTATTCTCTTATTCCCTCCTGATATAACCCCACGTTCCCATGGCTAGGTCACCACTCTTTCACTGAGTGGCTGCCTGCACTGGAGCTGTGGGTGGCTGGATCTTAAGCTCTGCCCACTTGCCAAGCCTTCTCCCCTCGGTCCAGTGGTGGGACCACTTCTTGCATCTCTAAAAGTTGGTTCAATCTCTTAAGTCCCATCTTCTGCCCTTACTGGCCAATCCCCAATGATAACAACTGCTAACATCCCTAAAATACTTGCTTAGTCTCTAAATGTACAGAGTAATCAGCCACACGGAACAGCATTCTTATTAACACTCAAACTGTGTTTATGGCATTATAAACATTTGATCTCTGCAAAATCATGCAGAAGTGGGAAGAATGCCCATGTCCCCTTCTTCATCACACTTTGTCACCTGGGCTTTTAGACAGCGTGTACTCCTGGGGATCAGTTATTGGGTTACGCATAAAATAGATACTGCTCTTTCTTCCACAGCCTCTCCTTCCACCAAGTTCAGACTGTGTCAAGGGGCAGCTGCCGTCTGGCCCTTCCATTTCTCCCATGTCCTTTCTAGGCTCTTATACATAAAAACACCTTTCCCCTTTCTCCAGTGAGAGAGCAAAGGACTCATGCGTATGGATGCAGACAAATGTATTCTCTCAGGTCTGCCCCATTAATTTGCCAAACATGCCTGAACATGAATTCCAACAGAAGAATAAGTCTAGGCTTAGGTAGAAATCTTTGCTGCAAGAAGAGGCATAATCCTGGAAAACTTTCCCATTCTGGGTCTGCTCTTGGAATGTGCTCTGTATACTTTTCACGTCACATCCTCTCAGACCCATGCCCGAAGGCAGCCAGGGCTGCATTAACAGCTCCATGTAGTCTTTGCAGCTGCACCTGGGTGTAATCTGATGTGTTTTTACCTGGGCCCCAGTACCTAACTCTGTCTTCCTGCCCTAGGTCACATACTATAAGGTGCGGGGTACCTGGGGGACTCTGTTTGACACTCACATTACAATCCGGAAGTAACAGGATAGTTGCCATGGGACCACCCTTGATCATTAATTAAAAGAGTTAATAGAAACATAATTCCTTCTTTTGCCTTCCAGGCATGCATTTTTGAGACACAATTCATAGGCTCATCAGAAGGTTCCAGGAAGATAGAGAAGTTGTCTGCAGCCATAGCCAAACCAGTAACCCATTCTCTTATGAGCTTTCCCTCCTTCCCTACTTCCCCTATTCAGAATCATTTCTCAAATAAAATATCTCAGCCTCTGCTTGCAGAGACCTTCAAGTTAAGAGAGTATATAACAGCTTCTTGGCAATTATCTAAGAGAAGGATTAAAGCTTTGGTCTCAAAGAGACAAAATTGTATCAAACTCTCCCTAACTACATGACCATAGACAAATTACCTACTCATCTTGAAACCCATTTTTTTTATCTTCATTATAAGGATCACAAGATTTTTCCCATCAGGTTTGTCTAAATATTAAACCAATAGTCTGTGTGAGGAGCCTAGGGGATACTTGACACAATAGTACTCAAATGATGTCTATTCTGATAGAAATAAGAACATTTTTTTAAATTTGAAAGTTGTAAGGTAGAAGTGAAACCAGACATAATAAAGGAATACTTGTGTGTACAAAGAAAACATACTTTTAATATGTGTATGTATATATATATTTACCAGCACATGGATGGATTGATACAAGATCAATTAAGTTTGTGAACTCATTCTAGGAAAAGTGCTACATGCTTCTTTGCTAAATGGGAGGACTGGTCCTCCCATTAGAAAACTATGCACCAATATCAGAGTCTAGTAATGTTGCTTCAAAGCAATTTTGGAATGGCCATTAAAGTTGTACTATATTACTTTTGATGTCCTGAATGTCATCAAAAGAAAAAAGTCATCAGGGTCCAGATCAGGTGAACAGGGAGTGTGCTCCAATACAGTGACTTGTTTCATAGACAAATAGACAATGCTACAGTGATTTGTTTACTGGCTAAAACTCCCTCATGGACAATGCCAAAGGAGCTGGTGCACTGTTGTGATACAAAAGCCGTGAGTTATGGCCAACATTTTGAGTTAAGATTTCCTAACTGTTTCTCTATCAGTGTTTACTTCACCTGCTATGCTTCTTACAGTTAGCCAATGATTTTGATGCAGAACTCAATGAATTTTTGTGATATTTTTTCAGTTCTGCTTGTTACTGGCCTCCCCCACCCCTCATCATCAGTGATGCTTCCCCACCCCCCCAAAAAAATGTTTAAGCCATTTGTACACTGCTGAGTTCTACATGGCACTATCACCATAAATGTGAACTAATAACTCCCTGATTTAAATTCCACTCTTGCCAAGTTTAACAAGAAATTTATGAATGTTTGTTCACTGATCTAATTTAAGCTCCAACATTCTTGTGATGGCACCCCAAAACATACAACAACAACAGTCAGCCAACAGTGGAGTAAGAAATTGCAGAATGAAGTAAAACAGAAAATGAATGCCACTCAGCAAACTACCTCCACACGTTGACACCACACAGCTGTGAGACACTGATATACCAAGGTTAAGAAACCTTACTGAGTTGTTTATACATTGCTCATGGTGGCAAGTTCATGAACTTAATTGTCAGGCCTTCTTATGTAAAATTTATTAAGCTAAATACTTAAAATATGTGCTATCTATGTAAGTTATACTGTAATTTTCTTAAGTTAAAAATAGAATGGATGTATTAAATACTCCCTAAAAGGAAGAGATCCATTCTTGTTCTAAAACGTGACTTTGGCTGGGCTCATGCCTGTAATCCTAGCACTCTGGAAGGCTGAGGAGGCAGATGGATTGCTCCTGAGCAAGAGTGAGACCCCATCTCTACTAAAAACAGAAGGAAAAAAAAAACTAGCTAGGCATAGTGGTATGTATACATGTAGTCCCAGCTACTTGGGAGGCTGAGCCAAGAAGATTAATCAAGCCCAAGAGTTTGAAGTTGCTGTGAGCTATGATACCATGGCACTCTATCCAGGACAACAGAGTGAGACTCTGTCTCAACCCTCTCCCCCTCCCCAAACCCCATGACTTTGACATAGATCCACAAAGGGATAAACAAATAGGTTCTTATTTCTATCAGAACAAGAACTCTTTCTTTTAACAAGTTTTAAATAAAAATGTCCTAATTGCATATATTTATATGTATGTGTGTGTGTGTGTAAAGCAAACTTTAGTATACTCACCATCGTTGCATTTTTATAAAGGATTTTGAATCTGAACTGAAAATACAACTAAATCACTAGGATTAAATCAGGGCAACAATGCAACTGCCTGTGTCATTATTTGATTGTAACTATGTCTCAGCTAATAATAAACACTCCATGGGAGGCTCTAAGTACAGTGCCTCTTGTAATGCAGTTACACAAACTCAGACAAGATTTATACATTCAGGCTCAGTCATAAATAATGTTAATAACAATTAATCCACAGAGAATAATATTTATCAAACTGTGTTTGAATGGTAGATTCTTTAAGAATCTGATGGAAAAGGAACATTGCATTTTTGCATTTGCTGTGTATTTTTAATAGGATTTCAACAGGGGAACCTGCTTGGCAGGTTCAATCTCTGACTCCTCCCTCCCCCTCTCCCTCACTGGCCCATTCCCAATGATGACAGTTGCTAACATCCCTTTAAAAACTTTCCTGGTCTCTAAACATACAGGGAGATGAGAGCACGTGGAGGAGCATTCTCATAAGCACCTAAACTGTGTTTACTGCTTTGTAAACATCTGATCTCTGCAGAACCACCCAGAAGTGGGAAGAAGGCCCATGTCCCTTTCTTTTTCATCATACTTTGTCCCCTGGGCTTTTAAAGATGTCAAACATGTCTTTAAATATATATCAAAAGAGGTTCGGCACCTGTAGCTCAGCGGTTAGAGCGCCAGCCACATAGACCAGAGCTGGCGGCTTCGAATCCAACCCGGGCCTGCCAAACAACAATGACAACTACAACCAAAAAATAGTTGGGCATTGTGGTGGGTGCCTAAAGTCCCAGCTACCATGGGCGGCTGAGGCAAGAGTATCACTTAAGCCCAAGAGTTTGAGTTTGCTGTGAGCTGTGAGCTGTGATGTTAAGGCACTCTACAGAGGGCAACAGCTTGAAACTCTGTCTCAAAAAAAATATATATATATATATATATCGAAAGAGAAAAAAAGACTGGATATTTATATGAAAAAAGTGTTAGTAGTGACAAATTCTGGGTGATGAGAATATGGATGTGGTCATTTTTATCTCTGTATTTTTCCATAATTTTAAAATTTCCTCTTTCAATATAAAGAATATCATTTAACATGCTTGAGACATCAGCCATACAAAGTTAGCTTTATTTTTAAATACTAGGGCCATAATTTAAATTAGTTTTAAAAAACACAAAACAAAATACAAGTCTCAGTGGTGCCTATGGCTCAAATAAGTAGGGCGCCAGCCCCATATGCCGGAGGTGGTGGGTTCAAACCCAGCCCCCGCCAAAAAAAACACAGGCCTAATTAAGACTCAAGTACTCTGGGAGCAGGGCCTCGGGGGTGGCTCAGATCCATGCCCCCACTCTGGCAGGAGTGAGTCAGGTCACACAGCGAGGGAGGTGGCCTGTCACAGAGCCAGCCTGTGAGGCAAAACACTGGCACGAAAGAGGACTTTGACTTGGTTCTCTGGGAAAGAGGCTGAAAGTATTGGTCTTACTATGGCAGATAATTCATTTGAGTTAATCAGCTGACAGTGGAGTGAGAAATTGCAGAATGAAGTAAAACGGAAGAATGTGCCCTGCTAGATGTTGTGCAGCCAGGGTAGGGGCTGCCTGAACACTTGAGAATAAGAAACACGTGTCCAGTGAATGCTCACGACGCTTCCCCCTCAAGCCTTGACCTTCACCCCACTAGCTTCTGTTCCTGCCATCCTTCCTTCCTAATATCAAACAGACAGGGAGAGAGGAGTGGTGGAAGGCAGGGTCCCTAGTGAAAGAGCAGGTGCCCCCAGCTCCCTGCAGCTCTCTCTGCCTCCCCCACCTGGTGGAGCGGCAATTTCTTGACAGCTGCCACCCATGCCTTGCACAGGTAGGGAGGCGCTCAGGGCTTTCGCTGGGTTTGTGGAATGAATCATATGGTCACCAACAAACGGCCAGCCACACAGCACAGCGTGCACTAGCCTGGACTCCAGCAGGGCGGAGGAAGTCCTGGTCTGGAGGTGCCCCCAGTGCAGCTGAGAACACAGAAAATGCCCTTGAGCAGTGGCCCATGGTGATCAAGGCGTGAACAATGACCCTTGATAGGGTGGCCCCAAAATGGGGAAGGAAAGAAACATCAGGGGAATTTGTTACAAGCATCTAAGGGCAAAACTGCATCCTTGGAACGCGTATTAAAATGCCAGTCAAACTACAGAGAAGCATAGAGATAAAACAGTGGATGCTGGAGAGACAGAGATAGTACACAAGCTTGTGAGGGCTGTGGGAGACGAGGGGGCAGAGGAAGGGCTTGGCCAATCCAGTGCCAGGGCCTCCAGGTTACGTACATGCAGAGCACCACAACAGGCCCTCCAAGACCCACAGTTTCCTTTCTGGACTGAAGCACAGAGATTTTTACAGGTTCCGGTTAACCCCTTGATCCCATTTTGGGCTAAGACAATCTCGTGACCTTCCACCTGGATTAATCCCATCTTTATCTAGATGATTTTGATGATTTTGATGATTTGGTGACCCTCTGCCAGGCGATCCCCTTGAACTTTCTCCTGTGACACAAAGAACAAATGACTTTCCCCTACCACTCCAGACCCCTGGCCTAAAGCAGGGATGTAGGTTTTAGTTCTCAAAAAATAAAACAAAACAAACAAAAAGGATAAGGGGATTTTGAAGAGATAGAGGATATTTTACCCTTTTGTTGTTGTTGTTGTAGTTGTCATTATTGTTTAGCTGGCCCAGGCCATGTTCAATCCCACTAGTATGTGGCTGGTGCCATAACCACTGTACTACATACGAGCGCCAAGCCATATTTTACCCTTTTTTTCCGCAGGCCATTTTGTGTTACATTTGTGTCCCTAATATGTTGAGATTTCCCAATAACCACTTGCTGAGAGATCAGTGATAAAAGAAAGAAGGGGGTTTGCACACATGCATGCTTGCGTACATGTAAACAAACAATATATCAAGATGCAAATGATTTCAGGGTGTGATGAAAATAACTACGTTCATTGGGGGAATTCTCTTGTGCCCTTCCCTGAACCAGATGTGTTTTTTTTTTTTTAAGTAAATTTATTTCAGGTTAATGTGAGTGTACAAACAACCAGGTCAAAATATTTGATTTTATTAGGTAGAGTTCCTTTTGTAGCAATGTCCCACACACAAAATACCCCCACCCAGGGCCCATTCAATGAGAGCACCCCCATCCCCTTCCCTTTTCCCATTACCCCTCCCCCTAACTTGAATTGAAATGAGTTTTTCTTCAATTTGGGCAGACATCAGATCGTCTACTGGCTTTATATTAGTGCTGAGTACATTGCATAATTGTTTTTCCGTTCTTGTGGTACTTTATAAGAAGAATGTGTTTCAACTCCATCCAGGATATCCCAAAAGATGGGAAGTCACTATCTTTTTATGGCTGAATAGTATTCCATGGTGTGCGTGCACCACAATTTGTTAATCCATTCCTGAGTTGATGGGCATTTAGGTTGTTTCCACATCTTCGTGATTGTAAATTGAGCTGCAATACACAATCTAGTGCAAATGTCCTTATGATAAAATGATTTTATTTTTTCTTCTGCGTAGATGCCCAGTGGTGGGATTGTGGGGTCACATGGGAGGTCTAATTTGAGATCTTTGAAGATTCTCCATACTCCTTTCCAAAGAGGCTGTATTAGTTTGCAGTCCCACCAATAGTGTAAAGGTGTTCCCCCTCTCTCCACATCCACGCCAGCATCTACATTATCTTTAATTTGTTTCATCCTCACAAGTATCGTATTATGCTCATCTCTCAGGTGAAGAAGCTGAGAGTTTAAGAGACTTTAAGAGGTAAATAGTCTGAGGCTCCACCCTTATAAGTGTCTAGTAAGTGGCTATCTGCTTCTTACTCTCCTCTTATGGCTGGTCCTAAACCAGGATTCATTAAATCAATCTAGTCTTAGTTTCTACCATCTCATTTTATTAATGTTTAAACTTAGTCCCAGAGAAATTAAAGGACTTGACCAAAGTCATTATTATTTAGTAGCAGAGAAAAGATTTAAAACATAAGAAAGCTTTCTAATATTTACTATAAGTCTTAGAATAAATCAATTTTTTAAAAAAAGAAAAAAACAGTGCAAACTTACTTATTGACCTGTGACATCTACTTTGTTGGTGAACAGCAATTGTCATTATCTTCATTATCTTACAAGATCAAAGTCCAAGGGTGGTGGCTGGCTCTGGCAGTGTCCTTATTAACCATGGGCAATGGAAGGGCCTCGAAAAATTCTTGTGAAGTTGAAAGGCATTCTTATCTTTCCTGCCATCTACACTACAGACCTGAGGTGTTCTCAGAACCCAGAGTTGTGTCAGAACATAGTAGGTGCTCAATAAATGTTTGCCGAGTGGATTTTATTTTTATGTATTTATTTATTTTTTTTTTTTTTGAGACAGAGCCTCAAGCTGTCACCCTGGATAGAGTACCATGGCATCACAGCTCATAGCAATCTCCAATTCCTGGGCTCAAGCAAGTCTCCTGCCTCTGCCTCCCAAGCAGCTGGGACTACAGGCGCCCGCCACAATGCCCGGCCATTTTTTGGTTGCAGCCGTCATTGTTGTTTGGCTGGACCGGGCTGGATTCCAACCCACCAGCTCAGGTGTACGGCGGGCACCTTAGCCTGTTGAGCCACAGGCGCTGAGCCTGCTGAGTAGATTTTAAATATAAGTCAGTATACTCTGGACAAAAGAAAATTCTGTTTTCTCATAGCACTATGAAAATAATCTACTGAACAGATTTGCTCTGGATTGTCCCCCCAGCTCACATCACTCCAACTGTTACTTGCATCTGTAATGCAGACACGTGAGCTCGTCTCTCATCTCTTCTGAGCTAACCATCCTGACGTCACCCATCATCAGCAGTCACTGAGGCCAGTCCTTCTAGGTTAATCTCTGTGTTCGTGTATTGCTTATTCCTTGGTGTTACTTTTTCATAACAGAACTCATATTCCAGGAGCCGCCTCCCCGACCCCCTTTACTCCCAGTGTCGGATGAGAGGCAGGACTCCGCTTGCCCCTTTCTTGCGGACAGATGTTGCTGAAAGGCCTATGTGGAAACTTACAAGATGAAATGGGGGTTTTCTTCCCCTCCCTTCTATTAAATTCTAACTCACCATCCCTCACCCACACCACACAGTCTAGCCTTCTCCCTCCCATAGGCAGTCTCTGCCGGCCAGGCCAGGCCTGATCTTGTTCTCTGCATGTCTGAAGCAGAGCCCTAAAAGGAAATAGGACTCTCATTCCAAAGTTCCTTCAACTTCACGGGGGCAAAAGGTTTTTCGGAGAAAGGTAAATGCAGCCAATCTAAGAACTCTTGGTTGATTATTTACTGTTGCTTAACCTTCGAAAAGATTCCGCTGCAAAAGGGGAGGGCAGGTATTTATACAGGTCACAGCCCAGGCAATGTCTGTTTCCCCATATACCAAGGCATGCTAAGCCAGTCAGCTGGGCTTAGACACCAAGAGGTCAATTCTAAGACCCCTTTTGTTTCCCAGAATGCCTCCCAGGGGATGTTCAAAGGAGCCAACTTTCTAACAAGCCTGAAGGAGTTAGGTTCTATATCATTCCTGAATTATTATTATTATTTATTTTCATTTTTTTGAGACAGAGTCTCACTTTGTCACCCTCGGTAGAGTGTTGTGGCATCACAGCTCACAGCAACCTCCAACTCCTAAGGTGATTCTCTTGCCTCAGCCTGTCGAGTAGCTGGGACTACAGGTGTCACCCACAATGCCTGGCGATTTTTTATTGCAGTTTGGCCAGGGCCGGGTTCGAACCTGCCAGCCTTGGTATATGGGAACAGCGTCCTACCCACTGAGCCACAGACCCCGCCCTATTATTGTTATTATTTTTTTTTTTTGAGACAGAGTCTCACTATGTTGCCCTCAGTAGAGTACTGTGACATCACAGCTCACAGTAATCTCAACGTCTTGGGCTTAAGCGATTCTCTTGCCTCAGCCTCCCAAGTAGCTGGGACTACAGGCACCCACCACAATGCCTGGCCATTTTTTGGTTGTACTTGTCATTGTTTGGCAGGCCCAGACTGGGTTCGAACCCACCAGCTGCGGTGTATGTGGCTGGTGCCCTAGCCACTGAGCTACAGGCACTGAGCCCATTCCTGAATTATTGATGGTGCATTGTAAATTAGCATTCCCGGGGCACATGACTATCCTTAGCTAATCTTGACAGCATATAAGAGAAGCCATCAAGATTGTTTTGTCACGTGGTTCTGGGTTTCAGAGCATCAGTTCATAGGACTTGAGTTTTTAGGCCCAGTCTCTGTGCAGGGATAAGAACCACTCTGCTTTATAGGTATTATTATTATCAATTAGCTAAAGCAATTACTCAAAATACCTGAATACAGTTTACAACAGTTACTGGTAACACATAGACGACAGCACCGCATAGAAGACTCAAGTGAAGGGTTATCATTGCAAAGGATGTAGGAACACTGTTCACCCTTCTCAATGTCCTTACAAAATAGGGTGAGCAAAAGAGCAAAAGGAGTGTGGTGTATTACACACAAGAGGCAAAAATGACACATGATGAAGACTTAATCAAACACCAAAGATAACAATGCACTCTTTATTAGAGCTATGTATTAGGAATAGCAACTGAAGGCAAGTCACAGAGACACAATGAGCAACTAACGCCAATCAAAGGTTAGTCTCACATATAAGAAGGCCTGAGGGACCCAAGTCCTTTGTCTTTCTCTTCTGCCATCTTTAACCTCATGACTCAAGATGGCTGCTGAAGAGCCAGCTATCCTACCAAGTCCCAGGAAAAAAGAAAACCATAGAAAAGGAGTTTCTACCCTGCGTCTTAGAAGTCTTATGCACAGAGTTGCCAGATTTTGCAAACAAAAATACAAATATTTTATACTTATATGGATACTTATAGTTAAAATTTATTCATTGTTTACTGAAACTCACATTTAACTGGGCATCTTGTATTTTATCTGGCAACCCTGACCACCCACAACGTCTCCTTAGCTCTCATTTGACACCCCTGCTGCAAAGGGAAACTAGGAAACGCAGTCTCTTAGCCAGGCACATTGCCACATTGGAGTTGCTTTACCATGGAAGAAATACAGAGTGAATATTGAATAGGGAGCCACCAGTCTTTGGGGGGAGTGAGGTGGACTCTGGCAAAAGAAGGCAGGGTCTCACCCACACCCCACACCTGTGAAGAATTTCTTTTCTTTTTTTTTGAGACAGAGTCTCACTTTTTTTGCTGTGGGTAGAGTGCTCTGGCATCATGGCTCACATCAACCTCAAACTCTTGGGCTCAAGGGATCCTCTCATCTCAGCCTCCCAAGAAGCTGGGACTTTAGATGCTGTCCACAATGCATGGATATTTTTTTAGAGACAGGGTCTCGCTCTCGCTAAGGCTGGGCTTGAACTCCTGAGCTCAGGCAATCCACAGGCCATGGCATCTCAGAGGGCTAGGATTATAGGCGTGAGTCACTGCACCCGGCCTTCGTGAAAAATTTCTTGACTGTGGTAGCCTCTTGTGGTTCCTCTGGCCTGTGGTCCTTTTGTTTTTGTTCTAGATATACTGATTTTTGATAAACAATATAAGAATCAATATACTCAGGTGGCTCTTGTCTTTTTCAAAGGGATCAGGCACTAACATTCCCACCCTTTGAAATATTTTTGGAATTTAGATCTGGCAGCCCGGAAGTCTTCCCTTACAAGGTATATGGAGAGTTGCAGGCTGCAGGTGGGGCCAGGGATGCCTGGAAATTTGTAGTCTCTAAGTGGTGGAAGCATTAAACAAATTTCATTCTACATCAAACTTAGGCCGTTCCTCCCACCATCCTAGGAATACAAGATTATCTTTCAGGATGTCAACAGCTCTGGCCATGGGGACAGGACTGATGAGAAGCAGCTGGTTTAAGACCTTGGCCTTGGAAAGCTCACAGCCTTTCCTAACTCCCTCATCTGTGGCCTGACCAATGTCACTAAAGCACAACGTACACCATACAGTGTATCCTAAAGTAAAAGCAGAGAACAATGATGAGTGGGGACCTGAATTAAAATTGTTGCCCTTTAAAAATTCCGATTTGGATGTCCCTGTGGTCTCTTAGTGACTGCATATAGTTCTGATCCAATACAAACCACACTTCTGTGCTTTTTCCCTGGTTCTTACCTGGCCATACTAGGGATGTTTTATAAGGATCACCCTCGACGTCCAAGAGACACTCAATGTCTTCTGACTTACCCTCAGGTCCCCTCCCCAGAATAACTCTGTGGTCTGCCAACTTCCAAAAGTAGGGATAAAATTATTTTTCTAAGATTAAGTCTTAGGAACACCGCTTATATGGTTAAACTCCTTTCCTGGATGGTCACCAGGCGAATATGTTCGTGTAGGTGCTGATAACAGTAAACACGTTATGTGTCTTCAGCCTGGGGTTTAACCACATTCATATCTGACTTTGTCATATGCTCTCTCGCTATTTATACTGCTCTGGGCCAGCTACTTGATACTTCATAAAATTTGCCTCCAAGCTGTCCTGGGGGGAAAATGACCTATCTGGAGGGAATGCTGTTCCAACTTTATAGCCTCCAATGATTACCCAATAGTCCTCGGAGAAGGTTGCAGGGCAGGAGTGAGGGCAGGTCTGTGCCACTTCTGGCATTTAACAGCACCAAGTGCTTTAGTATAAATTTAATTATATCTCCTGCTCTCAGGAGGCCTTGCCAGCCAGCCTCTTGCACATGGGAGCAACTGGAGACAGCATGAGTGATGGGGAAATTCGACCTCCGCTCAAGGTCAGAACACGCAGTTCGCCAGCGTTGATTTTACCAACCTTTCACTTATTCAGACAGCCAGAATAAAACATAACAGAGGCCAGCATGGATCTATGGGATGGACATAATGAGCCATTTATAACCCAAAATGAGACTGCCAGGAAAAACAAACAGAAAAAAAAGTACATTTTATCAGAGGCCTGGGCTGCCCAAGGCCCGTGGGGTCCAAGGTACTGTGTGTACAGTTCCCGAGACCAAGAACTACAGTAAGTCATCCCCCCCCACCCCCGGCAATGCTCCTCTCTGGCAGCCCCGTCAAGCAGCCTTAACCACCTGGTGGAGAAGAGCTTGGGTGTTTTTTAAGTGTGTGTGGGGTGGATGTTTCACATTTTTGATAACGATGTGGAGTCATGTTGCAACACTTAACAAGTGCTTCTGCGTAAAAGTTACGCAACTCCACAGGCACCCGGGTTCTGTGCATCAGCGGTACACCCCGCTCTCACACAATGTGCAGCCAGGCCCTCCAGGCGCCTCCTTGGTGCCTTGGAAAGAATTTTCAGGCTTCCAACTTGGCTGAGGTTTCTGGGCAGTTTTGTGCCCCTGAGGTGCGTGGAATGGCCCAGCTGTCGGCACCTGCTGGTGAGATCAAGAAGAGGGCCACAGGCTGATCCATCTCTGGCACTGGCACAAAGGAGGCGGGCTTGCCCCCCACCCTCAAGGCACCCTATGGGGAGAGAATGAGGACTGGAAAGCTGAGGAAGTGCAGGCCAGACGATTGAACCGGGGCTGCTATGATAAGAGACCAACAAGACGTGGACGTCCCCAAGCCTAGCTGCCGCGGGGAGTTGTTAAATGGTTTGCCCACAGCCCTTTTGCCTGTGGACTAGAACTTTGTCCGTGATCTCCTCCTAGGGCTCACCTGGAACAATGTTGTTATAAAGCAGGTCAAGTCTTTAATTCCCTCTCACCTCCCATCACTGAGCTGCGTCCGCCTCGCCGCCCGGCTTCTCTTTCCATCTGGGCTTCAATTCCCTCGACAAAGCCTTTGAGCACCTGCTCTGTGCCAGGGGCCGTGCCAAGCGCTTGGCGCTGAGCTGGGCTTCAGCAACACCTGGTGGCCCCCTACGGTGCACTGGGCCAGTCCTTCTCTCCTGGGTCACCCTTAGCCCCATCATTTCCTCCATTCATCTCCTATATGTGGGTCACCATGAAAGTTTTGAGACAGACTATGTTATAGTTCATTATTTCACTTCCAAGAAGCACAGCTAACGGTGTCCTTTCTGACACTTTTCAACTTGTTTGGTTTATTGGTGCTGCTGGGATGGCTTCATTTGTTTCTTTCCCAGCGGATTTTACACACACACACACACACACACACACACACACACACACACATATATATATATATATATATATATTATTATTATTATTATTTTGGAGACAGAGTCTTACTCTGATTTACCAGGCTAGAGTGCCTCAGCGTAGCTCATAGTAACCTCAAAATACTGTGCTCAAGTGATTCTCCTGCCTCAGCCTCCCAGAGTGCTAGGATTATAGGTGTGAGCCACTATACCCAGCCCGTTTCTTAATTTTGTGTATCTCAAGCCTTTCATAATGACCCACATAACTCTTTCCCTTTCTTCAATCTTAGTGGTGAACTAACAAATTATTCTTATAAGAATATTGCTCTTTACAGTAATCTAACAAATTATTCTTATAAGAATATTGCTCTTTGTAATCAAAGATTCCTCTCAGGAGTTTCTATACATTACCAAGTGATGGTGTGAAGAAGCAATGTCTTCCATGGAATGAACAAGGGACTAGTTGGAGAATTTGAAGCAGAAGGAGACAGGGAAGTAATATACAGTCTGAGAAGAATCCTCCAAATTTCACCAGGTAGACAAGTTGCCTGTCCTACCTCCTCACTTACCACTGGTGACCTGTGTGTACCTTAGACTAGCCTACTTGGGTTGAAATCCCAGCTCTGTAAATTATAATCTAAGAAAGTTATTTGATCTTTGTTCCTTAACTTCCTCTTGATAGGAAGGATAGTAGGAATATCTAAGCACATCACACAGGGTGGTTTGTGGATTAGCATAAATTAATATGTATGAAATCTTTATAAGACTGGCACGCATAGTGAGCACTCTATAAATATGAACTTGTGATATTTCATGAAGCAAACGCTGTGCTTTCTACTTTGCAGTCAGATTCTCATGGGAGTTGTTGCATTCAAAAGAGAATTTGCTATTCAGGCTGCAGTTTCCTCATCTACAAAGTAAGAAGTTGGGATGGAACGAGGCTGTGGAGTCAAAGAGCCAGTCAGGGTACCGTGTTCTGGTCTATGAGATCTTCTGGCTTCACAACCTTAGACCAGTCCCTTAGCCTCTCTGCATCCTAGAGATTGGTGGACTTGACCTGCATTTGCCAAACTCAGGTCATTCAAATAACACTACAGAATCTTTGCCATTCCCCTGCTCTGCAGCTCTACCTGCAGCTACTTCCTTGATGTTTTCCTTTAGATCAGTGGTTCTCACCCTTCCTAATGCCTCCTCATGCAGTTCCTTTCATACAGTTCCTCATGGTGTGGTGACCCCCAACCGTAGAATTATTTTCATTGCTACTTCATAGCTGTAATTTTGCTACTGTTATGAGTCATAGTGTAATTATCTGATAAGCAGGATGTATTTTCATTGTTACAAAGGGGTCGTGACCCACAGGTTGAGAATGGCTGCTGTAGATAATCTTTAAATCAATTCACTTTCCAATGCAGCCTCCTGGTAAGCAGTAATACCCATGTACTCAAGAACTTGCTGTGCTGTAGATTTTTCTAATGCGTGTTAAAATGCCTACTGAAAATTTGAAGTGTTTGTGTACTGTTCGTGCCCTCTTGTATGCAACCCGTGATATGAATATGCCATTTTAGGAAACTCTGAGGTTCATTATGGATCCGGCTAGAACTAAAATCAAAAATTTGCCTCTTTGAGGGCAAACTGTGATTTATACTTCTTTAAGCACTGTAGGGGTGAGGAGAAACTTGCCTTAGCCCCCCAAATCACTGAAAGATCAACTCGCAATTAAGGCAGATTAACAAAAGAAAGGCTTGTTTGCTGTGCAGGTGGGGAGAATCACAGAGTGATTACCCAGTATCCCAGGAGAATGCAGATTGTTGGGAGTTTTTTGTTTGTTTGTTTGTTTTGTTGCAGTTTGGTGGGGCTGCGTCCAACCCACCACACTGGGTATGTGGGGCCAGTGCCCCACCCACTGAGCCACAGGCACTGCCCTTTTTTTGTTTTTTTTATTTTTTGTTTTGAGACAGTCTCCCTTTATCACCTTCAGTAGAGAGCCATCGTGTCATAGCTCACAGCACCCTCAAACTTTTGGGCTCAAGTGATTCTCCTGTCTCTGCCTCCCCAGTAGTTGGAACTACAGGCACTCACCACAATGCCTGGCTAGGTTTTTAGAGATCAGATATCATTCTTGCTCAGGTTGGTCTCGAACTCCTGAGCTCAAGCAACTCACCTGCATAAGCCTCCCAGAATGCTAGAATTACAGACGTGAGCCCCTGGATATTTTTATACCTGCCTTTTAGAGGGAGGGGAAGATGAAATGTATAGGTAATTCTGATTAGGGACAATACATGGTTGCTGAGGGAAACAGATTGACTTATAAATAATTCTTTTAGCAAATTAAATTAACCTGGGAGACAGGTGTCATATTTAAAATGATTTGGGCCAGGTCTGGTTGTATTTTTTGATCTTTTTTTTCGCCCTGCAATATACTAAGGTAACAGGGAGAGGAAAGGAAGTCAGTTGCTCCTTTGATCTGTCAGTTGGTTTATGCAGATAGAAGGAAAGCCCCTTCCAAAGCTTTGTGATCTCAAAGGGCCCTGTAATTCAAAATACTCTTCATTCAAAGCAGTCATATTTTGGGGTAAAAAGCTCCTTCAGCACCCAGCATACAGAAGAGGGCTTTGCAAATCTTTCCTTAATTTTAAATTATAAATATAGCACACATACATATATGCAAATGTATCCATCACCTACTAACCCCCGTCTGGTACTAAAAATGCTAATTTCTTTCTCCACGTCAGTATCTCTGAGGAGTGCAGAGTTCCAGGCCTTGAGTAGGACAGTGCCTTCCCTGACCTCCTTCCCTCCTCCTATGCCCCTTTGTTAGAGAGTAGCAGTTTGTTCTTGTGAAAAGTAAAGCCACTTCCTATGGATTTTATAGCCAGGCTATTGTTGGACCAGAATAATTGTCCTCAGTATCAACCCTAAAAGAGGTCCCGTTCCCACATCTAGAAAGTTCTAATCTAAGGAAGAAAGAAATTATATTTCGAAATGCTATTATTGAAGAGATCATGAAAAATTGGTGATTTACTGAAAGCTCACTAGCAAAAATGTAATGCACCCCCACACAATCAGGGCACTATTCTGGGCTCACAGCTTGAGCAATTTCTTGATCAACCAACATATACGAAGCATTTTTGTGAGCCCCTCTTTGTATTTGGGAAAGACACGTCTGAATTACACTCTCAGATTTTGAACAGAAGACCATGAGCACCTGAAAAGCAAGAACGATGACTTACTCATCTTTGCATCCCTGAAGGCTTTGCAAAGCACCTCACATAGGGTGGCTGCGCATTCAATGTTTGTTCCGTAAATGAACAAATGAATGAAGTCTGTCTCTTCTCATATAGACTCAAGGAGCCTACAGTCTGTGTGAGAAGAGAGAAGGCGTAGACAAACGGCATGTTCATTAACACTACAAGAGATAACACGGGCTAATAAAAAGATGATAGGGAGGGCAGGCTGTCACTTACCCTTCCCCAAAACATGAAGTGTTGATTCAGTGGCAAATCTTGAAAAATAATGTGTGTGACCACTCTTCCCCACTTAGCCATTTTTCTATCCATGAGCCCAACTTCAGAGGGAAGTTGCCAGATTGCTATCATGGACCCATCTCTAAAGGCCATTGACTTTACTGGCTCCTGGGAGCAAGCAGGGTGTTATGAAGTGTAAATAAATCAGCTGGTCTTTATCCTTCCAAGCGTTGTTTAGTCATCCATAGGCAAAGAGAGAAATGGCAATAATGCCTCCTAAAGAGCTATGAAATTAAAGTATACAAGAGAAACTGGAAACTTTTTTTTTTTGTTTTTTTTTTGTAAGACAGAATTTATTCACAGAAAAGAAAGAAAAGAATACAGAAAACATTAAGGCATCTGTTAGAGGGAGAAAATTCTAGTGGGGAGAGAGAAGCTCTCTCCGTTTCTCTCCCAGTCTTTC
>CAUYON010050758.1:0-11053 GCA_963573935.1 Arctocebus calabarensis | reverse complement strand
ATACAGTTTTATACAGCTTTATGCCTGGCAGGAGAGTGCCATGGCACCCTAGTAGGGGAAGGAGGTCCAGTTTTTAGAGGGTCTCTCCTGTGGGGTAGAGTGGGAGGACATCTGAACTCTGCTCGCTTGTTTGTATGGAGGTATGGAGTATACTGCAAGCTGTTCTCTTAGGGGAAGGGACTCCTGTCTGTTTGGTGATGTGCTCTGTACCTTTTGTTTTTATCCTTGGGGTTGCAGGTAGATCCAGCAGGGTTGATGTGCGTTCCCTGACCTTGTCTTTTGGCTCAACTCCAAACCACTGGCTTTCTCACTAAATTTCTGTCCTTTAACTCTCCTTCTGGACAGGAGCATCTGCAGAAAGCTGGCTACAGACTGCCATCTTGGCTCCTCCCCCCCACTGAATGTTTTTAATTGGCTTGTCAAAGATCAAATAATGATAAGTAGCTGGATTCATCTCTTGGTTCTCTATGCTGTTCCAAACATGTACCTCACTGGTTTTGTGCCAGTACCATGCTGTTTTGATCACTATTGATTTATAGTATGGTCTCAGTTCTGATAGCGTGATTCCTCTTAGTTTGTTTGTATTTCTGAGTAATGTCTTGGCTATTCGAGGTTTCTTCTGATTCCATCTAAAACAAAATATTATTTTTTTCAAGATCTTTAAAATATGGCAATGGAGCTTTAACAGGAATTGCATAAATATATATATTGCTTTGGGTAGTATAGACATTTTAATAATGTTACTTCTTCCCATCCATGAGCATGGTTTGTTTTTCCATTTGTTAACATTTTTGGCTATTTCTTTTCTTAAAGTTTCATAGTTTTCTTTAAGGAGATATTCACATCCTTTGTTAGGTCAACTCCAAAATATTTCATCTTCTTTGACACTACTGTGAAAGGTATAGAGTACTTGAGTGATTTTTCAGCTTCACTATTGTTGGTATATATAAAGGCTACAGATTTATGGGTGTTTATTTTGTAGCCTGAGACATTGTTGTATTCCTTGATCATTTCTAAAAGTTTTGTCATAGAATCCCTGATGTTTTCCAGATATACAATCATATCAACTGCAAAGAGTAAAAGTTTAATCTCTTCTGACCCTAAGTGGATACACTTGATTGCCTTTTCTTCCATAATTACAATGGCTAAAACCTCCATTACAATGTTAAAGAGCAGTGGAGATAATGGGCAACCTTGCCTGGTTCCTCATCTAAGTGGAAATGATTTCAATTTAACTCCATTCAGTACAATATTGGCTGTGGATTTGCTGTAGATGGCCTCTATTAGTTTAAGAAATGTCCCTTCTATACCAATTGCCTTACGTGTTTTGATCATGAAGGGGTGCTGGATATTGTCAAAAGCTTTTTCTACATCAATTGAGAGAATCATATGGTCTTTTTTTTTTAATTTGTTTATATGCTGATTTACATTTATAGATTTGCGTATATTGAACCAGCCTTGAGACCCTGGGATGAAGCCCACTTGGTCATGGTGTATAATTTGATGTGTTGTTGGATTCTGTTAGGATCTTGTTGAGGATTTTTGCATCAATATTCATTATTGATATTGGTCTATAATTTTCTTTTCTTGTTGGATCTTTCCCTGGTTTAGGGATCAAGGTGATGTTTGCTTCATAGAATGTGTTGGGTACTATTCCTTCTTTTTCTATATTTTGGAAGAGGGTTAGTAATATAAGTACTAGTTCCTCTTGAAAGGTTTGGTAGAATTCTGAAGTGAAGCCATCTGGTTCCAGGCTTTTGTTTTTAGGGATATTTTGTATAGTTGATGCTATTTCAAAACACGATATAGGCCTCTTTAAAATTTCCACTTCGTTCTGGCTAAATCTTGGTAGGTGTTGTGCTTCCAAGTATTGGCCATTTTCCTTCAGATTTTCATATTTCTGAGAGTAAAGTTTCTTGTAATATTCATTAAGGATTTTTTTAATTTCTGAGGGGTCTGTTGTTATTTCATCTTTAGCATTTCTGATTGATGAAATTAGAGATTTTACTCTTTTTTTCCTGGTTAGGTTAGCCAAAGCCTTATCTATTTCAGTGTCCTTTTCGAAAAAACAACTTTTTGATTTATTGATCTGTGGTATAATTCTTTTGTTTTCAATTTCAATCAATTCTGCTCTAATTTTGGTTATTTCTTTTCTTTTGCTCGGTTTGGGGTTAGACTGATCTTCCTTCTCTAGTTGCTTAAGATGTCCCATTAAGTTTTTAACTTCCTCTCTTTCTGTTTTCTTGAGGAAAGCTTTCAGTGCTATAAATTTCCCTCTTATGACTGCCTTTGCAGTATCCCAGAGGTTCTGATAATTCATGTCTTCATTGTCATTTTTTTCCATAAATTTGATGATTTCCTTCTTAATCCCATCAGTGACCCATCTGTCCTTCAGCATAATGTTATTTAGCTTCCATGTTTTTATATGAGTATGCATATTCCTGTTGTTATTGAGTTCAACTTTTATTCCATGGTGGTCTGAGAAGAAGCAAGGAAAAATTTCTTTTCTTTTAAATTTTCTGAGGTTGGACTTGTGACCTAGGATGTGATCAATTTTGGTGTATGGTGCTGGGCTGATGAGAGTAATTTATATTCAGTTTTGTTGGGATGAAATGTTCTGTAGATGTCTGTTAAATCCAAATGTTGAATGGTTAAGTTTAAATCTAAAATTTCTTTACTTAGCTTCTTTTTGGATGATCTGTCCAGCACTGCTAAAGGGGTGTTAAAATCTCCAACTACTATGGTGCTGAAGGTAATCAAGTTGCTCATATCTGTTAGTATTTCTCTTATAAATTGAGGCGCATTCTGGTTGGGTGCATAAATATTAATAATTGAAATCTCATCTTATTGAGTAGTGCCATTAACAAATATGAAGTGTCCATCCTTATCCTTCTTTATTTTGGTTGGTTTAAGGCCTATTGTATCTTTGAATAGGATTGCAACACCTGCTTTTTTCTGCTTCCATTTGCCTGAATATAGTTGACCATCCCTTCACCTTGAGTCTATATTTATCTTTTAAGATATGGTCAGTTTCTTGTATGCAGCAGATATCTGGTCTGAGTTTTTGTATCTGGTAAGCCAACCTATGCCTCTTTAGAGGACAATTTAACCCATTCACAATTATAGAAAACAATGGAAATCTTTAGAAAGCCCAGTGGCTATTTTTAATCCTTTCATAACTGTAGAAGTTGGAATTTGATAAAAAGTTTCTGGGTGAGTTTACTTTTGTGAAAGATTACGCTGGTCAGTATGGAGAATAGGTTTGAGAATATCCTGGAGAACTGGTTTAGTTACAGCAAATTTCTTCAACATGTGGACATCATTAAAGTATTTAATTTCTCCATCATAAATGAAACTCAGTTTAGTTGGGTACAGGATCCTAGGTTGAAAGTTATTTTGTTTTAGGAGCTTCAAAGTTTGTGACCATTCTCTTCTAGCTTGAAAGGTTTGATCAGAGGTCTTTGTAGTTATTCTAATATTCTTCGCCTTGTGGTTGATGGATTTCTTTCGTCTGGCTGCTTTCAGAATTTTCTCCTTCATATTAACTTTAGTGAAGTTAATTATAATGTTCCTAGGAGATGACTTATTCAGGTTGAGTCTTGCTGGGGTTCTGAAACTGTCTGCTATCTGAATCTCAGAATCTCTTGGCATGTCTGGAAAGTTCTCTTTCATAATCTCATGAAGCATAGACTCTGTGTCTTGTGATGCCACTTCATCATTTTCAGGTATCCCTATAAGGCGAATATTAGTTTTCTTTGAGTTATCCCAGAGTTGTCTGAGGGAATGATTGATTTTTGCCTTCCATTTCTCTTCCTCTTTGTATGTTTGGGAGTGTTCGAATTCTGTCTTCATTGTCACAAATCCTTTCTTATGCTTCCTCCATTCTGTTGCTGAGCGATTCTACTGTGTTTCTAAGATCTTTGAGGGCTGCAACTTCTTGTCTCAATGTGTCAAAATCTTTGGTCATTTTGTCTTTGAATTCGCTGAATTCTTGAGACATCTTTTGGATTACTGCTTGAAATTCTAGTTGCATTTTTTCTCCTTTCTGTTGATCTTATTTGCTATCCAGATTCTGAATTCAATTTCTGACATCTCAGACATTTGTTAATGCATGGGATCTTGTGTGGTGTCTGCCTTATCATTCCTTGGGGGAGTTGATCTGCTCTGATTATTCATATTGTTAGTTTTTCCATTGATTCTGCCCCGTGATTATTTTTGGCCATCTGCTCTGGCCGTCCTCAGAGTTGGGGAGGTGTCTCTCCAAGATTGGACTTTGGCAGGATCACTCTATTGTTGGCAGATATTTGTAGGAAGTAACCTAGTGTAGCTCCTCTGGGGCTGCCCCAGCCAGGGTGTTATGGCTGCAGGAGC
The DNA here is from genome assembly GCA_963573935.1 of Arctocebus calabarensis. NCBI lineage: Eukaryota > Metazoa > Chordata > Mammalia > Primates > Lorisidae > Arctocebus > Arctocebus calabarensis. The sequence continues at coordinate 6,682 of CAUYON010050758.1, read as the reverse complement.
AGCTCGGGTGTGGAGCATGACACACACAGATCCAGTAGCAGGGCTAGGGTTGGTGCCCACATTTTTAGCAATTCCTGGCTCCCAGTAGCTTTGGCAATGGGGATGAATGGCTCCAGCAGTCTGTGGTCAGGCAGAGGGCTCCGCAAGAAGTTAGGGAGGGCCTTGGAGTGAGGGTGCAGTGTTGTATGAATTCCCGAGTCCCTGGTCAGATGGATGGGCTGGTGAGAAAGGGAAGGCACTGGAGGGATGATGCGGGTTGTGTAGCTACCTGAGACCCTGGCTGGGTCAGCACTGACCAAGGCAGGCTTGAGGGTCTTGGCAGTGTGGCCTACTTCAAAGTCCCTTGCATTTGCAGGAGTCATTGGAATGGGGTGAGCCTGGGTGCTGAAGTGGAACAGCCTGCAGTGGGTCACTCGATCCCACCAGAGACCCTGTTGAGGGGCAGGCCTAGGTCCCGAGGTGGTGCAGCCCCTGGCATGGTCGCACACCCCTGCCACAATTCCTGGGTCCCAAGGCTGTGTGGCCTAGGGAGGGTTCCCTCCCACCTGTCACAGACCCTGAAGTGGGGCAGGCTTGGGACCCGAGGCTGTATGGCCTGTAGTGAGGTCATTCCCACCCGCCACAGCCCCTGGAATGTGGCAAGCCTGGGTGCTGATCCAGCTGGCTATTGGGGAGGGAGATGCTTGGTGCAGCCCCCAGAATGCCATGCTGGGTGAAGCACTTGGTCTAGCAGAGGAGGTGCTGCTCGAGAACCTCCTCCCATTATCTCAGCAGGGATTAGGCTTCTGGTTCATCAGGTAAGGGGGGAAGGGTGTACTGGAAGTTCAGAATGGTTGGGAAAACTTTAGTTCAATTTTTCTGCCTAGCAAGAGAGTGTTCAGAGTCACAGCAGGGAAGTAATTCCCACTTCCCACAGCACTCTCCCATGGGGTTGGACAAGAGGTCCACAGTTTGCTGTTCATCTGTAGAAAACCTGCAGGAATAAATGAAGTGAAAAAAAGAAAGGAAACAGAAAGCAAAAAAGACCACAGCTTTCTTGGTGGAGTGGATGGATACTTTTCCTTTCAGATGAATTTTGTAATAAAGCTTGCTTTCTTGGAGTCGCAGCTTTCCTCAGCAGAGGTGATCTGCAGCTATCACTTCTCTCTCAGCTGGGCTCCCAGTCTTCAGCTCAATTGAGCATTTTCTGGACATTATCCTTCCCCTTGGTCTGGAGCCTCTCTCAGGAGCTGCTTCCAGTTTGCCATCTTGCCCCCCACCTGGAAAAACGTATTGACAGGTCCCCACTACAACGTACTACTGATTTTCTTCTTTGTTAGGTGGAGATGTTAGGGGTCTTACTTTTGCTCACACTGGTAAGGAGCTCCTGTCCTCAAGCCACTCACCTAGCCTGGACACCCCAGAGTACTGGAATCATGGGTGTGGGTTAGAGCTCCCTGCCAAACACCATTATTACTCCTGTCTTTCTCTTTTTGTCCTCTCATTTTTATTTTTTTCCCTTTTTCTTTCTTTTCTCCCTTATCTCTCTTTACTTTTCCCTTCAGCCTGGACTCCCTACAGTACTGGAATTGTGAGTAGGAGTCAAAGCACCCTGCCAAACTTTGTTATTACTTCTGTCTTTCCCTTTTTGTCCTTCTCTCATTTTTAATTTTTCCCTTTACTCCTTCTTTTATCCCCTTTGTCTTTCTCTTCTACCTTCTCACTCTTTACTTCTCTCTTCACTTTGGCCCTGTACTAAAAGGCCACTCCAGCACCTAAACACATAGACAAAGTAATTTAAGGAGAAGGAGGAAGTGAGAGAAAACAATGGGAGAAAGAAGTGAACAACAACAAAATATACATGAGGAGGAACCAAGAGAAAAATTCTGGCAACATGAAAAAAACAGAATAAGCCCCCCACAAGTGATCACGAGGTAGCTACTGCAGAGGATTACACCTATAAAGAAATGTTGGGAATTAAAGAGAGGGAATTTAAAGTATGGATAGCAAAAACAATGAAGGGAATTGAAGGGAAAGAGGAAAATCAATAAAAGGAAATTCAATAAACATTCTGGTACAAATATCTTTATTATGATGTGATTTTTGGTCTTTAAGATATATACCTAACAAAGGAATTATAGGATCGAATGGCAGATCTACTTTTAGATCTCTAAGTATTCTCTAAATATCTTTCCAAATGGAATGTAGCAGCCCAATTCATAATTGCTAAGTCATGGAAGAAGCCCAAATGCCCATCGACCCACAAATGGATTAATAAACTGTGGTACATGTATACCATGGGATACTATGCAGCCTTAAAGAAAGATGGAGACTTTACCTCTTTTGTGTTTACATGTTTGGAGCTGGAACATATTCTTCTTAGCAAAGTATCTCAAGAATAGAAGAAAAAGTATCCAATGTACTCAGCCCTAATATGAAGCTAATTTATAGCTTTCATATGAAGGCTAAAACCCGATTATAGCACAAGAATATAGGGAAAAGGGAAAGGGAGGGGAGGGGGAGAATGAGTTGAGGGAGGGCAATTAGTGGGATCACATCTACGGTGCATCTTAGCAGGGTACTGGTGAAACTTATTAAATGTAGAATATCAATGTATTCATATAGTGATATCATATAGTGATATGATATATCATATCATATAGTGATATGAATACATTGATATTCTACATTTAATAAGTTTATTAAGAAAATGCCATGAAGGCTATCTCTAACAGTACGATCAAAATATTTCTGATTGTATATGAAGTAAGTACATTGTGCCCCATGATTGCACCAATGTACATAATTATGATTTAATAAAATTATTAAAAAAAAAGGAGATTCATGATTGATCCAAAAAATGAATTAAGACATGATGAAATTAGAAAGGAGCTTAAGGAATTAAAGGAGTAAGTGACTTAAAGATGCAGTAGAACATATCAACAACAGATTTTGCCATGGAGAAAAAAGAATCTCATAGCTAAAGGATAAGGCTCTTAAGTTAAGTCAGATATTTAAATAGACAGAAAAGAAGAGAGAAAAACAAGAGTGATCACTTAGAAAATTATGGGACTTCACAAAGCATTCAAACATACAAATATAAGTATCCCAGAAGGAGAAGAAAAATGACCCAAAGGAATGGAAGCACTACTGGAAGACATAATAAATAAAAATTTCCCAAGCATCAACAAAAATTTTGACACATTCCTTTTACAGGGATATTGAACCATACTTTATCTCAATACAGAGCATCTCCAAGTCAAATTGTAATGAACCTGTCCAAAGTCAAAATGAAACTGAGAGGTTTGCAAGGAGCCAGGAGCAACCACCAATTGCCCTACAGGGGCTGATCCACCAGGGTGATGGCAGACTTTTCAGTTGAAATTTTCAAGCCAAAAGAGCAGGTAATATAACCTTTAACCTTCTTTATCCTGCTAAATTAAGTTTCAAAATTGATGAAGAAATCAAATTTGATACTGACATACAAATATTGAGGAAATTTCTTCACAAGAAGAAAAACTCTGCAGAAAATATTCAAACCTGTTCTTCACACTGACCATTCCAATGGATTATCAGCAAAGTAAGCACCCAGAAACTAAAGGACCAAATCTGACTTCTTTAATAGTACAAAGATAAAACTAAACAATGGGCTTTCACAAAATAAGATAAATAGAACTTTTTAACACTTACCAATTATCTCAATATATGTGAATGGCTTGAATTTCTCACTCAACAGGCACAAGCTGTCAGATTGGATAAAGTATCAGAAGCCATCTATTCACTGTCTCTAAGAAACTCACCTAAATTCCAAGGACAACACAAGGCTCAGGGTGAAGGGTTGAAAACAATATTTTAGGCAAATGGAAATAAGAAGAAAGGTATGGTTGCAAACTTATCTTTAGATCTAAGTGTATTTAAATCAACAAAAGTCAAGAAAGAGATGGTCACTTCATGCTGGTCGAGGGAACAATACTACAAGAGGACATTTCAATTCTAAATTTAAATGCTTTCAGATCTATGAAATTGATCTTAATAGGTCTAAACAATATAATGTTCTCCAACACCATAATACCTGGGACTTTAACACTCCTCTGATAGAAGTGGACAAAACCTCTAAACAGAAATGAAACAAAGAAATAAAAGACTTAAATGACACCCTAGAACAATTGGGCTTAATATACATACACAGAGCATAACATCCTAAAGCTAATGAATATATGTTCTCATTAGCCCCAAGTATATCATATCCTAGGACTCAAATCAAACCTCAACAAGATTAAAATAATTGAAATTATACCTTGTATCTTTTCAGACTGCAAGGCAATAAAGGTGAAACTCAACTCCAAAACAATTTTAATCCCCACACAAAGGCATGGAAACTAAACAACATTACTGAATGACAGTGTGTCAGGGAGAAGATAAAGGAAGAAATTATTAAATTACTTCAACATGACAACAATGAAGCCACATACTACAAAACTAGTGGGATATTTCAAAAGCAGTCCTAAAAGTGCAATTTATCACATTAGATGCCTAAATCTTAAAAAGGAAAAGAGAACACATCAACAACTTTATGAATGATCTCAAGGAAATGGAAAAGGAAGACCAATCCATCCCAAATCTAGAAGAAGAAAAGAAATGAAGAAAATTAAATCAGAAATAAACCAAATTGAAAATAAAAGAATTAATAACCAAACAAAAAATTGGATATTCGAAAAGAAAAGGAATTGATAAACTACAGGGCAAATTAACTACAAACAGAAAGTAAGATCTCTGATAACCTCAATTATAAATGAAAAAGAGGAAATAACAACAGATACCATAGTGATACAAGATATTATCTCTGACTACTATCAAAAACTCTATGCCCAGAAATTGTACAATGTGGAGGAAGTGGATCAATACCTGGAATCACCTCATCTCCCTAGACTTAATCAAGAAGAAACAGATCTCTTGAATACACTGATAAGATGCACTAAAATTGAACAAACAAGAAAACAAATTTCAGGAAAAAAAAAAAAGTCCTGGACCAGACAGCTTAACACCAGAATTCTACTGAACCATTAAAGAACAGCTTGTACCTATACTGAAGAACTTATTCAAAACCATTGTGAAGGAAGGAATCTTTCCCAACACGTTGTATGAAGAAAAAATCACCTTGACATCAAAGAACCAAACTAAAAAAAGAGAACCATAGACCAATTTCACTAATGAATATGGAAGCAAAAATACTCCACAAAATCTTAGCTAATAGACTGCATATACACATTAAAAAAATGTACATTATGATCAAGTAGCCTTCTTCCAAGGGATGCAAGGCTGGTTTAACATACACAAATCCAAAAATGTCATTCACCATTTCAGGAGAAGCAAAAACAAAGACTATATGTTCCTCTCAATTGATGCAGAAAAAGCATTTGACAAAAATGTAGCATCCTTTTCTGACAGGAACTTTGGAGAATGCATGCATAAATGGCATATTTCTTTTTTTTTCTTTTTTCTTTTCTCTATACATACACGTGTGTCCATTTGGTTTCCACCCTTTGCCCTCACAAAATTAAAAAGGCTCAAAATTCAACAATGATAACAATCTTCAAGATAAGGAACAGAAATAAAAACTTGTAAAGAATGAATGAAGATAAATACATTCAGAAAAGACATCAGATGATTGCTGCAATGAGATATTGAGCAATAACAACAATAACAATTAATGCAAAAGAAGTAACATTCACATTGCCAGATAAGAGTATGTCCATCATAGAATGCCTTAACTCTGAGGTTCAGCATGGAGTCATCAGCCAACCTCCTCTCTCTACTTCTTCCTCCAAAGTTTCACAAAATAGACGACCAACATTCACAAATAAAAATAAAAGATAATTTCAAAAAACAGATAATGCCAAATCTTATAGACAATAGAAAAAGAAGAAATACTTCAAAATCTTTCTACTTCAACTGGATACACCTGATATTAAAATTGGAAAAAAATATTATTATAAAGGGAAATTACAAACATATTTTGCTTATAAATGAGAAACAATAACCTAAACAACATATTAGCAAGTTGAATTAAAATTATTGTTCAAGTAATATACTTTGGTCAAAATTAAATCCAATTTATGTGAGAATTAGTCTCTATTTTCTTTTCTTTTTGTTTTTTTCCTTTCCCTCATCCCCTCTCTCCTACTCTCTCTGTCTGCTCCCCTCTCCTCCCATGCCCCACCATGTCATTAATTGTCATTAATTATCTTCATATCAAAGTTGAATACATAGGATTCATGCTTCTCCATTCCTGTGATGCTTCACTAAGAATAATGTGTTCCCCCAGGCCGATACTTTCAAGAGTGTTCCCTGCACTTTCTTCTAGAATTTTTATAGTTTCATGTCTTATGTTTAAATCTTAAATCCAATGTGAGTCTATCTTAGTTAGTGGTGAAAGGTGTGGGTTCAATTTCAGTCTTTTACAGGTCGCCAGCCAGGTTTCCCAGCACCATTTGTTAAATAGGGAGTCTTTCCCCACTGAATGTTTTTAACTGGCTTGTCAAAGATCAAATAGCGGTAAGTGTTTGGGTTTATCTCTTGGTTCTCTATTCTGTTCCAAACATCCACCTCTCTGTTTTTGTGCCAGTACCATGCTGTTTTGATCACTATCGATTTATAGTACAGTCTCAGGTCTGGTAGCGTGATCCCTCCTGCTTTGTTTTTA
>CAUYON010050757.1:0-11096 GCA_963573935.1 Arctocebus calabarensis | reverse complement strand
AGGGCTTGGTGTGGCCGAAACTCAGCAAAGCCTTGGACCACCTCAGCCAGCTGTCCCCCAGCCAGCCGTTTTTTTCGGCCAGCCGCCACTCGGCTCACTCTCTCACTGCTTCCGAGCTGGGAGAACAGCACAGACCCGCGGTAACCCACGCCCTGTCCACTCCCCTCGAGAAAGTGTTCAAGAATCTGGACTCCGTGGGGGACAGCCCTCCAGACCTCAGGGTGAGAGTGGAGGGGAGTGCCAGGAGTTCCAACTTGCAGGTGGAGAATATATACAGTTTTATACCGCTTTATGCCTGGCAGGAGGGTGCCGCGGCACAGGGGAGGGAGGTCCGGTTTTTAGAGGGTCTCTCCCGTGGGGTAGAGTGGGAGGACAGCCGGACTCTGCTCGCTTGTTTGTATGGAGGTATGGCGTATACTGAGAGCTGTTCTCTTGGGGGAGGGGACTCCCTTCCTCCTGGTGATGTGCTCTGTACCTTTTATTTGTATCCTTGGGGTCGCAGGTCGCTCCAATAGGGTTGATGTGTGTTCCTCAACCTTGTCTCTTGACTCAGCTCTAAACCGTTGGCTTTCTTGCTAAATTTCTGTCCTTCAACTCTCCTTCTGGACAGGAGCGTCTGCAGAAAGCTGGGTACAGACCGCCATCTTGGCTCCTCCCCTCTTGTTTTGATTTACAGTATGTTCATTTTCTTCTTCATTTGGTGGAGGTGAAGCTTCATGTTTTCACATACTGGTATGGATCTCCTGACCTGGAGAGGAACCAGCCCAACCCAAGTCAGCCCCCCAGATGCTGGGAATTGTGAATGTGGGCCAAAGCACCCTACTGGATGCCATTATTACTTCTTTCTCTCCCCTTCTGTTTCTCTATTATTTTTGTCAATCTTCCCTTTTATCCTCCCTTTCCTTTTTACCTTTTCTATCTTTTTGCTCTTTACTCTTCACTTTCTTTTTTGCCCTATACTAAAAGGACACTTCAACACCTTAGTTCAGAGGCATGGTAACATAAAGAAGAGAAGGAAGTGAAAGGAAAACATAGGGGAAGGAAGCACAGAACAAGAAAACACTAAGGAGGAAGAAACAACTGAAAAATCCTGGAAATATGAAAAAACAGAACAGAGCAACTCCCTCCCCCAAGTGATCATAAGTTAGCTACTATAGAGGATTCCACCTATAAAGAAATAATAAAAATTACAGAAAGGAAATTTAGAAGATGGATGGTATAAACAATGAAGGAAATTGTTGAGAAAATGGAAAATAACAAAAAGGATATCCAAAATCAAAATCATGCAAGGGATGAAAGATATGAAGAATATTGAAAGGATAGAGTGGAGCTTAAGGAATTGAAGTAGTCAATCAGGGAATATAAAGATTCAGTAGAAGGTATGAATAACAGATTAAATAATGCAGAAGAAAGAATCTCAGAGGTAGAGGATAAAGCTCCTGGGCTAACTCAGGTAGTTAAAGAAACAGAAAAAAAGAAAAAGTGGAACATTCACTGAAAGAATTATGGACACTCATGAACCATTCAAATATCCGAATTATAGGTATCCCAAAAGGGGAAGAAGAATACCTTAGAGGAATGGAAGCCCTGTTAGAGTATGTCATAAATGATAATTTTCCCAATATCACCAAAGATTATGGCACACTCCTTTCAAAAGGATATTAAACCCCAGATCATCTGAAGTTAAACAGGACATCTCCAAGACACACTGTCATAAACCTGCTGAAAGTCAAGATAAAAGAGAAAATTCGGCAAGCGTACAGGAGTTAAGTACAAATTGACTACAGGGGTAGACTCATCAGGGTGACAGGAAACTTCTCATATGAAACTTTTCAATCCATAAGAGAATGGTCATCTACCTTTAATCTTAATCAAAATAATTTTCAATCCAGAATTCTGTGATCTGTTAATATAAGCTTTAAAACTGGTTCACAAATCAAATTTGTTACTGATACGCAAACATTGAGGAAATTTGCCACAGCAAGACCAGCTCTAGAAGAAATTAGACCTATTCTCCATAATGAACATCACAATGTATCACCAGCAAAGTAAACACCCAGAAACTAACAGACAAACCAAGATTCCACAAAGACACAAAAAATTCAGCTAAGGAATGGACTTTCAACAAACAAGATAAAAAGAACTCCATACTTATTAAGTCTCACCATAAATGTTAATGGTTTGAATTCCCCACTGAAGAAGCACAGGCTGGATGACTGGATAAAGCATCACAAGTGGTCCACATGCTGCCTACAGGAAACATAACTAGTCTCAAAGGACAAGGACTTAGGGTGAAGGGATGGAAAACAATATTTCAGGCAAATGAAAATAAGAAGAAAGGCAATCAGAACAAAGGCCGGGTAGCAATCTTATTTTCAGATACAAGGGGATTTAAAGCAACTAAAGTAAAAAACAAACAAACAAACAAAAAACAAAGAAGAACACTTCAAATTGGTCAAAGGAACAATACAGCAAGAGAACATTTCAATTCTAAATACTCATGCACCCAACTTAAATGCCCCAGATTTTCTTTTCCTTTTATTAACTCATATACATATAGATCATGAATACATTTATGCATTTGTGGGGTACAATGTGTTTTTGTTTACAACTAGGAGTGCTTACATCAAACTAATTAATATAGCTTTCACCTCATTTACTTAATTATTGTGTTAAGACATTTATGCTCTATACTTGATAGATTTGATTTGTACCCTTGCAATATGTTTCATAGGTGTGGTCCCATTGTTTACCCTCCATCAAAACTCCCGCTCCCCTCTCTTCCCATTCCACTTGTCTCATTCTGCCTGGTCTATATTTGTGATCTATCTTTTATCAGAAAGTGTGAGTAATTATAAATTGGTTTCATAAAAGTTCTGAGCACATTGGATACTTTTCTTCCACTCTTAAGATACTTTACTAGGAAGAATATGTTCCAGTTCCATCCATGTAAACATAAAAGAGGTAAAGTCTCCATTTTTTTTTAATGCTGCATAGTATTGCATGGTATACATATGCCACAAGTTATTAATCCATTCATGGGTCAATGGGCACTTGGGCTTCTTCCATGACTTGGCAATTATGAATTGAGCTGCAATGAACAATCTGGTGCAGATATCTTTGTTGCTAAGTGATTTTTGGTCTTTTGGATATACACCTAGTAGAGGAATTGCAGTATAAAATGGCATGTCTACTTTTAGATACCTGAGTGTTCTCCAAACTTCTTTGCAAATGGAACATATTAGCTTGCATTCCCACCAGCAGTGCAAAAGTGTTCCCTTTTCACCACATTGACATCAGCATCTGTAGTTTTGGGATTTTGTGATGTGGGCTATTCTTCCAGGAGTTAGATGATATCTCAAAGTGGTTTTGATTTGCATTTCTCTGATGATTAAAGATGATGAGCATCTTTTCATGTGCCTGTAGACTATGCACCTGTCTTCCTCAGAGAAGCTTCTGTTCAAGTCTCTTGCCCACAATAAAATGGGATCACTTATTCCTTTCTTATTAATAAGTTTGTTCTCTGTGGATTCTGGTTATCAGATCTTTGCAAGAAACATAACCTGCAAATATCCTCTCACATTCTGAGGGCTATCTACTTGCTTTATTTACTGTGTTCTTGGCAGTGCAGAAATTTTCTAGTTTGATCAGATCCCAGTAATGTATTTTTGGTATTGTTTCAATTGCCCGGGGGGTCCTCCTCATAAAGTACTCCCCCAGGCCAATTCCTTCAAGTGTTTCCCCTGAGCTCTCTGAGAATCTTGACAGTTTCATATCTTAAGCTTAAGGCTTTTATCCAGCTAAAGTCAGTTTTTGTTAGAAGTGAAAGGTGTGGGTACAGTTTCAGTCTTTTACAAGTTGCCAGCCAGTTCTCCCACCACCATTTGTTAAATAGGGAATCTTTCTTCCAATTTATATTTTTGATAGACTTATTAAAGATCAAATGATGATAAGTGTCTGGGTTTATCTCTTGGTTCTCAATTCTGTTCCATACATCTACCTCTCTATTTTTGTGCCAGTACTGTGCTGTTTTGATCACTATCAATTTATAGTATAGTCTGAAGTCTGGTAGGGTGATTTCTCCTGATTTGTTTTTATTTATGAGTAATGTCTCGGATAGTCAAAGTTTTTTCTGTTTCCATATGAAATGAATTAGTCAATTGTGTGGAAATATTGGTGAAGTGTGGACCCCAGAGCAGAATTAGGGGCCAGATTCGGGTGCCATCTGGTGCAGCACCACCACAGATAGGCAGCAGGAGAGACACTCACATGGGAAAGATCCTGGATAGGAAGAGGCCATTGTTTTAAAATTTGGGAGATGGTGATTGCCACAGGCACCTCTCCGCTTGGGCCAGGAGCAGCTATTTGAGTCCCACTAGCCAACAGTATCCTACTCTTGGAACTGGCCCAGGGTGTCTTGTAATTTGTGGGAACTGTCGTGGGGAGAATTTGTGAAAACTGCCTGTGAAGATTTTTTGAGATCAGTGGAATCAACAGTTCGGTGGAGTCTAGGTTCCAGGCGGGTGGTGGGGCAGACACCAAGAACAGTCTAAGCCAAGAAACAGGTATAAGTCTGGGAACCACTCGTGGTGCCACCTGGTGTTCAGAAAGTATATTGCAACATAAATTTATTCCTACTGAAGTTGATCCTTAAGGCATATATATAGTCATATATATTTATGTATTTATATACACATATATAAATAATTTTGTTGCTTTTTTTTCTTTCTATGCTCGTTACTTTTGCTTTTTTGCATTTTTCTTTTCTCTTTCTTGTAGGAGTTATTGTTAAACATTTTTTAATTAATATTTATTATTTCTCTGCTTCCCCTCTTTTTTTCTTTTAAGACAGATTCTCCCTGTGTCGCCCTTGGTGAAGTTCTGGGGAATCGCAGCTCATGGCAACCTATAACTCTCTTGGGCTGAGCAGTTCTCTTGCCTCAGCCTCTCAGGTGACTGGGATGCAGGCACCCACCACAGTACCCAGCTGTTTTTTAGTTGTGGTTGTCATTGTTGTTTGGTGGGCCCTGAGCTGGGTTTGAGTGTGCCAGCTCTGGTGTGTGTGGCTGGTGCCTGGCTGCTGGACTACGGGCGCTGAGACCTCCCCTTCCTCTGATAGTTGCTGAGAGTGCTTACATCAGGCTATTCAAGGGTTTTTTTTCACTTTTTTTGTTTTTGATTGTTTGTTTGTGTGTCTGTTTGGTTTTTTTGTTTGTTCATTTTTTTTCAATGTGCCTTGTGTTTTCCTAAATCCTCAGGTTAGTTATTTATCCTAACTCCAATTTTTACATTCAACAAGAGCAAAGGTGAGTGGGAGAATGATAGCCAAATGAATCCAGCATTCAACAGAAGCTCCGGTCCAGAAGGAGAAATCACAGCCAGAAACCAAAAACAATGAAGGATGGAGCCAATCTGAGAGAAGACATTGATAATTGCATATTTCTGCTGAGGCAGGCGGCAACTCCAGGGAAACAAATTTTAGGTACAGAACCCACCCCAAAGTGGACATGTGTCTATCCTCTCCCCCAAGAGAGTTGCTTGCTTGCTTGTTGTGGGATCTCTTCCAGTGAGCGGTGAACTGAGGTACTCTTCTCTCACCTCATGGGAGCAAGTTGTTGGAAACTGGGACTCCTTCTCGAGAAAGTCCTTGCCTTGAGCCTGGGCATGCTCTTGTCTGGCATGAAGGTTGAAAAAATATTTTCCCTGCTGTTTTGAACTCTCTGTCCACCCTTCCTCCTGGCCTGGCAGACTAGAAGCCTAACCACTACAGAGACTAGATTGTTCATGGTTCTCTGTTAAGACTGGGCATTGTTTGGCTGAGGTAGTGCAGCTATGCTATAACTGTGAATCCAGTAACAATGCAGAAAGGCACAGGGGGGAAGGTGTCTGGTTTGGCTCTGAGAAAGTGAAATTCAGCAGTGGGCAGAGGCTTGGGTCTCCATACAACGGGTGGAGGCTTGAGAATCTGAATGGAGACACCTCCTACATAGCAGCAACATTAATAGAATGATCCTTTCAGAGTCAAACTTTGGAGAGACACCTCCCCAATTCTTTGGACTGCTGGAGGGAGCTAGACCTTGCATTCTAGGGATACAGAGGAGCAGAGCAGCTGGAGTAGAGGCACAGTCTCTGAGGGTGAAAAATATTTGCTGCTTGGTTAACCTCTTGTTTGGAATGAATTCAGGTGGAACACTCCCCATGAGCACCCGAGGTACTCAGACTTCAAATCCCCCAACCAGCTGGTGGCAGAGTGGGCTCACCTGCCAATGAGGCATTGACTTCCCTCTGACTCTGGCAGGCCTAAATCCCTGGTACATTTGCTCATTGGAGGGAACTGGGCCATAGTCCTGTGGGGCTACCAGTGCCTGTGTGTGACCGAGGTGCAAGGTGGGGAAGGAGGTACCCCCCCGGACTATTTTGCTGGGTGGGTTCCTGATGCCCCAGAGCACTGAAGTGAGTTACACTTGAGCTGCCAGTGGACCTCTCGCTACCTAGATGCTGAAGACCCCTTGAACTATCCCACCCGATCTGTGTTTGTGTTGACTGGGAAAATTGGTTTGGAACTCTTGACCTGAGCCCATCACCCGGGGACACAACAAGGTTTTACCCAGGTTGTGTTGTGTTGGGAGTGTGGGATTCTCCTCTTCCAGTTGCCGCCTGTGTGGGGGTGGGGTGTCTAAGTTGCTTATATATCTTCACAGATGAGATATCAGCCCAAAGCCAATGATACCATAGGATTGGACAGAGATTAGCTGAATAAATCTCAGAGCCATCTAGCCTCACAACACCAAGCAGGTCTCCAAAGTTTCATTCTGTAATACTAAATGGGACCTTTTTTAAAGCTCTAGGAAAAAAGCAGCAATTACCATTCCCAGTTCTCTGGCAAAGGGCTGGTTAATTAGAACTCCAAGAGCCCTCAATTAAATTTCACCTTACCAGCTTCTCTAGCCAAATGGTGAAAAATAATCATTGGGCAGAATCAGTGGAAAAACTCTGGCAACATGAATAATCACAGTAGATCAACTCCCTGAAGGAATGACAAAGGAGACACAACAGAAGGTCCCATTCATAAACATTTCTGACATGGCTGAGATGTCAGAAATCAAATTCAGAACTTGGGCTGCAAATAAGATTAAGACAATGGAGATAAGTTGGAATTAGAAATTCAAGGAGCAATTCAAAAATTGTCTCAATAATTCAATGAATTCAAAGACAAAATCACCAAAACTTTTGACACATTAAGGCAAGAACATGCTAGCCCTCGAAAAGCTGAGAAATATAGAAGAATACCTCAGTAACAGAATGGATCAGGCAGAAGAAAGGATCTGTGACATTGAAGATAAAGCTTTTGAACACCCCCAAATGCTCAAAGAGGAAGAGAAGTAGAGAGGAAAAACAGACCATTCACTGAGAGAATAGTAGGACCACTCCAAAAGAGCAAACAGTCACCTCATAGGAATCCCTGAAGGAGAAAAAGATAGTCCAAAAGGCAGAGATGCTCTATTCCAAGAGATATTGGGGAGAACATCCCAAGCATGGCAAGAGATACTGAAATTCAGATAGCAGTTTCAGAAATTCAGCATGACTCAACCCAAATAAAGCATGTTCTAGACATATTGTAATTAACTTCTCCAAAGTTAATATGAAGGAGAAAATCCTGCAAGCAGTCAGATGTAAGAAAACCATAACGTACAAGGGGAAGAATATTAGAATGACTGCAGATCTCTGCTGAAACTTTTCAAGCTGGAAGAGGATGGTTATCAAACTTAAATCTCCTAAAACTGAACAACTTTCAGCACAGGATTCTATACAAGCTAAATGGAGCTTCATTTATGATGGGAAAGTTACTTTAATGACATACACAAGTTGTAGAAATTTGCCATTGCCAAGCCAACTCATCAGGATATTCTCAGACCATCCTCCAAAATGACCAGCACAATGCTCTACCAACAAAGGAAACTCACTCTAAAATTCTTGTTCAAAACCTAATTTCCACAGTGGTGAAAAGATTTAAAATGTCCACAGGACTTTGGAAAAACTTGACACCAAAAATATTACCAGCATTATTAATACTCTCAGTTAATGTGAATGGCTTAAAATGTCCTCTAAAGAGGCACAGGCTAGCTGACTGGATACAAAAATTCAGGCCAGATATTGGTTGTATACAAGAATCTGATCTTACCTTAAAAGATAAATATAGACTCAGGGATAAGGGATGGACATCTATATTCCAGGCAAATGGAAAGCAGAAAAAAGCAGGTGTTGAAATTTTATTTTTAGATAACATAGGCTTTAAACCAACAAAGGTAAGGAAGGATAAGAATGGTCGCTTCACATTTGTTAAGGGCAATAGTCAATATGATGAGATTTCAATTATTAATATTTAGGCAAAGAACCAAAATGCAACTGAATTTATAAGAGAAACTAACAGACATGAGCAACTTGATTTCCTCCAGCTTCATAATATTCAGAGATTTTAACACTCCTTTGGCAATGTTGGATAGAGCTTCCAATAAGAAGCTAAGCAAAGAGATTTTAGATTTAAAATTAACCAGTCAATATTTGGATTTAACAGACATCTACAGAACATTTCATCCTAACAGAGCTGAATACACATTCTTTTCATCAGCCCATGGAATGAACTCAAAATCAATCACATTTTAGGTCAGATATCTAACCTCTGCAAATTTAAAAGAATACAAATTATTCCTTGCATCTTCTTGGACCATCAAGGAATAAAAGCGGAACTCAGTAACAGCAGGAATCTGCATATTCATACAAAAACATGGAAGTTAAATAACCTTATGCTGAATGATACCTGGATCATAGATGAGATTAAGAAGGAAATTACCAAATTTTTGGAAGAAAATGGTAGTGAAGACATTAATTATCAGTCCTAAGAGGGAAATTTTCCTCAAGAAAACAGAAAGAGAGGAAGTTAGGAACTTAATGGAACATATCAAACAATTGGAAAAGGAAGAACATTCCCACCCCAAACCCAGAAGAAGAAAAGAAATAACCAAAATTAGAGCAGAATTAAATGAAATTGAAAACAAAAAAATATACAACAGATCAATAAATCAAAAAGTTGTTTTTTTGAAAAAGTCAATAAAATAGATAACTCTTTGATTAACCTAACCAGGAAAAAAAGAGTAAAATCTATAATTTCATCAAATAGAAATGGTAAACACGAAATAACAACATTCTCCTCAGAAATTCAAAGAATCCTTAATAAATATTACAATATACTTTATTCTCAGCAATAAGAAAATCTGAAGGAAACTGACCAATATTTGGAAGCATGCCTTCCATGTCTTAGCCAGAACAAAGTGGAAATGTTGAACAGGCCTATATCAAGTTCTAAAATAGCATCAATGATACAGAATCTCCCCCAAAAGAAAAGTCCTGGACAAGATGGCTTCACAACAGAATTCTAGCAAACCTTTAAAGAGGAACTATTACCTATATTACTCAACATTTTCCAAAATATAGAAAAAGAAGGAATACTACCCAACACATTTTATGAAGCAAACATCACCTTGATACCCCAAACAGGAAAAGACCCAACAAGAAAATAAAATTATAGACCAATATCACTAATGAATATTGATACAAAAATATTCAACAAGATCCTAACAAACAGAATCTGGCAACACATCAAACCAATTATACACCTTGACCAAGTGGATTTTATCCAAGGTCTCAAGGTTGGGTCAATATATGTAAATCTGGTGCTGGAAGATGGCAGTGGAGACAGTCCCGTAGCCCATCTCTCCTCAGTCAGCAGGTGAGAGGGTGGGAGCTCTGGATCTTTCCCCGTGTGAACTATTGGAGTGCACGGGCAGCTGGTGAGACACAGAGATTAGGAGGATTGGTGTGTTTGAAATATAGTTCTTAACCATGGAAACTGTTGCAAACCTTTTCCCCCTGCCTGGCGGAGGGGCAGCCGGCCCCTCCCACAGGAAGGACAGCAGGTCCCAACCCATAAGCTCTAATCAGAGAAAATTCCACTGAAGCGTGGAACTCAGAGTTTGATGATCAGAAAGGGGCTCTGCTAGGAACCATGGAGACCCAGGCAGCCCTGGCGTGAGCCGAAGGGTCCGGACTCTGCTGGACTGACACATAGGAATGTCCAAAATGGCAAGCGCCTTTTCCCCAGATCAATGAGAGAGAGAAAGAATGGGTGACCAGCCAGCGTTACAGTAGGCGGAGACCCTGGTGAAGCCTGAGAGGTGCGGAAAACACACTTTGAGCTGTGGAAGCTGGTGAGGAGGACCCCTGGGCACTTCAGCTGGAGAATAACTGAAGTTCAAGTTCCCACCAACAGCCCCGCGAAGCCCCCTCCCCTCCAGCCTTCACGCAGCTGTGAGCCATGGCCATTGCAACGGCTGCTGCTGGTGCTGCTGCGGTTGTGGTGCAGCCGCCAAAGCCTCTGCTACCGTGAGCCACAGTGCTGCCACCCTGCGAATAGTGACACCACCACCACCGACACCGCTGTGGGCCCTGAGATCGGCAGCGACCGCGAGCCCCCTCCCCCCGCAGTCACCACGAGCCCCACTCCCGAGCTCCCCTCTCACAGCAGATCGTTGTTGCCAGACTGGACTGCAATTCTATATACATATAAGAATAATAATATTTTTGAGATTGGTTTTTTTTTAATATCCTTTTCTTGGAGGCGCTATTGAAAAATAATTCTTTACTTCACTTTCTTTTCTTAGGCTATTTTTATTACCTCCTATTCTCAACTGAACATTCTTCTTCCTCTCCCATGTTAATTTCTTTGTTCTCTCTCCCCCTCCTCTTTCTCCCTTCTTATAGCTTCTAAGAGTGCTTATATCATATTTGCTAGAGGCTTTTCTTCTTCTCTATTCTCAAGTATTTTATAAGAAGCATTTTTATTGTAGAATTCTTTTTTTTTTTTTACTTTTCTTCTTAGCTGTTGTTCTGTGATTGGCTGTTTGTTATGTTTTGTTTGTATGGCGATGTTTCTGACTGTGGGTGCATCTGTGGGCTTAGGTGTCTGGTAGCCCTCCTACGAATGCATTAGCCCATTTGCTATTAATGTGATTGGTGTTATAAATGTTTTCCTTGTCACC
>CAUYON010050751.1:0-40081 GCA_963573935.1 Arctocebus calabarensis | reverse complement strand
TGGGAGGTTGAGCAATCTGTGGGTTTTAGTTGTGCTGTTGAGCGTGCCCACAGATAGTGTTCACTGTGTGCTGGTGAGGGGGCACTCCCAGAGGGGCCATGGTGTGCAGGGGAGGGTGCACTCACAGAGGGGTCACGGTGTGCAGGGGAGGGTGCCCACACAGAGGGGTCACGCTGAGCAGAGGAGTGTGCCCTCACAGAGGAAGCCAGGCACCCGGTGAGTCGCACTGAGGATGCTTAAACATGACTGACTGAGGAAGACAAAAGGTTTTGAGCAGGGCAGAGATGTGGTTTGGTGATGTGAGGCCTGATTTTGGAAGATAATTCCATTGGTGTCCTGAAGGGTAAATTGGAAAGCTGAAGAAGGCTGGCCGGAGACATGGTAGGAGCTGGGATTGGAAGGTAGAAGTGGAATTGCTATTTTGAAGAGAAAATCAACATGGTTTTGTGATCTCTGAATTTGGGGGTGTGAAGGGGCAGGGTTGTAGAAGACCAATAGCTCTCAAGCCGTAACCAGCCAGCTCTTAGCGTGATTAACTGAGATGAGGATCGGAGGATGGGAGTTGTCTGGGGTGGAGGGTGGGTGTCCTGCTACAGATGATGATTTTGGTTTCAAAAAATTAGATTTGAGGACTCTGGGAACATTTTCATAGAAAGATCCTGAAAGAAATGGGGAATGTAGATGTGGAGTTCACAAAAAAGTCCAGGTCAAGAAAAAGACCAGTCTTGGGCAGGAGACTGCAGGAAATCTCAGCTGCAGAAAGATCCCCAAGAGCTGGAGGTGCTAACAGGTCCAGAAAGAACCAAAGTCTCGGGGCGAAGCTGAGTGGATTCCTCCTACCCTGATGTGCAGCAGTCGCGCGGCTGTGAGGATGGAGAGACACGACGTAAAACCAGATATATTTCAAAAGAAAAATGTAGTAGGATTTAACACTGAGTATTGTGGGAGAATAAGGGGAAAGGAGGAGACAAGTACCTGTGATGTGGGGCTGGGACATGGAAATGCCAAGTTCATCCCGGAAAAGACCAGGTGAGAGGGGACGGGACCAGATTCTGCTGTGCTTTCGCTGAGTTCCAGCTTGCCTAGGCAACATCCTAGGTCAGATATCTCACCACTTGGGGATGAAAATATAGATTTTGTCTGGTTAATGGTATTTCTGAGGATATGAATATGGAGTGGGAATCTTAACCACCAGGTGTGCTGTGACCATCTTGTAAAGAAATGCAAATTTTTGTGTGCATTTGGTAAAAAGAAATGCAACTCACACTCCAAATGGGTTGCGCGGAAAAAAGTAATAAATTAATTTAGTCCATTACAAATCAGTTTTTTTCTCCACTGAATGCTCATCCACTAATAAGGGGAAAAACAAAGTATTTAAGTATTCAATTTGGTTTAAATTTAGCCCAATTGAATAATATAAAGAAGTTCCATCCGGAAATTTCCTGGCTCTCTTGAAATGCAAATCTCAAGCCCTCACATGGCCTCCCCCTCCTGCTTCTCTCCTGAGGCCCTGTCCTGGTTACAACTTGAACAGGGCACCTGATGAGAGGGGCAGGTTCAGCAGCTGTGGTGGCGCAATGGGGTGGGGGAGAGTGATGTAAGGTTTGGATCCATCAAGATGTTCTTTACATTCTTGGCTGAAAGCCTGTGTAGGGACCTCTGACCGGGTAAGGGCACTGGGTATATAAGTTTAGCACAGGCTTGTTATTATAGAAATTTCTGATTTAATTGGCTGAACTGGGACCCCTCTGTATAATTATGACAAATTATGATGGTCCTCACGCAGTTTAGAAAAGAAGAAATTGGGTGGCAAGAATGTGCCAGGGTTTATTCAACTCCGTCCAAGGGCAGCATCCAGCCTGGCCAGGCGCGCTCCACCCAGGGAAGCTGCATTATTTCCTATACCCATAACATCACTGCTTCCTCTCCTGCGTTGCAGGGCAGCAACTTTGAACCCTGTTAATCAGGATTCTTTCTCTCATAGTTGAAGCTTAGAATGTTCCAATCTGCCTAGCAGTTGGTAGGTGCCGTGCCCCAGCTGTGGTTGTAAGTTGACATCCGGACAGATGGCAGATGAAACTTTTGCATGGTTTCCAGGTGTGTGCCTGAGAAACTCGCTTCCAGCTTTCGTGACTTTGGACTCCCTCGCTCTTCCCTGGGGGCCTCTAATGCCCTCCAGTGAAACTCTTCTGCAGGGAGACCTAGGGAGATTCTGCTTCCCTGATAAGACTGATAAGTGCGGCATTGGGGCAGTGACGACCTCAAAAATATCAACTTTTGGCAGCGCCCATAGCTCAGTGGGTAGGGTCCCAGCCACATATAGCCAGGATGGCGGGTTGACACCTGGCTGGGGCCAGCTAAACAATGACAGCTGCAACAGAAAAATAGCTAGGTGTTGTGGCATGCGCCTGTAGTCCCAGCTACTTGGGAGGTTGAGGCAAGAGAATCTCTTAAGCCCAAGAGTTGGAGGTTGCTGTGAGCTGTGATGGCACCGCACTGTACCGAGGGCAACATACTGAGACTCTGTCTCAAACTTTCTTTCAACTATCAATATTAATATAAACTTTCTTTCAACTGTCAATATTAACATAAACTTACTTTCAACTATCAATATTAATTTTCACTTAATTATTATGATTATGAAGATACATCCATGCCAGGAAAGGGCTCCCCAGTGTCTTAATTTGAACTCACTACAAGCAGGCTCCGAGATGAGTACTTGGGAACACTATCTGGGGACTAGCTCCAGGTGACACGTAAAGAGTGGGGACCATAAGGCAGAAAAGCTAAGGCGGCCCTGAAAGGTTATGCTAGTGGGAGAGTCACCGCAGTGGACACGGAGCTGGTCCCCCTGGCCTGCCCGGGGCAGCGTGTGGGTGCCCCTCAGGATTTCACCAGGGCTGTATCAGGATGGAGCGGCCACACACAGACGCCACCCCCACTGTCTGAGGGGTACCTCTGCGTGTGGCATGAAGCCCCCTGCACCTGGGGCTGTCCGGCTGACAAGTACTCAGCAACCCGTGTGCTGGAGAAAGTGACAAGTACTCAGCAACCCGTCTGCTGGAGAAAGCCTCCCTAGCGAGGCAGAGAACTGGGAGGAGGAGTTCCCAGGTCTGCGCCCATTGGCTCGCGGCTTCTGCAGTCAGCCCGCCTCTTCCGCTTCCGCTGTGGCAGGAGCCGACGTCGGGGTGCAGGAGGTTAGCGGTGGAGAGAGGAGGGGTGCAGACGCGGAGGCGAGCCGTGCGGGTGGCAGAGTTGGGCTGCAGCTGGCAGGGGACAGCCACACACAGCATTGTGTTTCTTCCCTTCCGTCCTCTCTCTCCCTCCTCTTTTTGATATTATATTTTCCAGATAATGTGTACTATAAAGTTCGAGATTAACTCGGCCCTTTCAAAAGACTTTAGCCCAAGAATTCCCACAAAATTAAGCACGATTCCTTCCCCTAAAATGCCTCTCTCTGCGTTCCTCACCCCTCCCTTCCCCTGCCCGGGCCCAGGGAAAGCCCTTCCCTGCCTTCAGCAAATATGTGCAGAATTGCTCAATAAATATGGGTTGCCATGGAAACCAAGCCAAACGAGAATAGAAAGATAAGGTAGAGAAGGTTTGGCTGCAGTGACCTTTTTTCCCTCCACATCTAAAAATGTTTCCCCTATGAAAATGTGGAGCACAGTCCCTTCCCGGGTGTACTAGGAGAGCCCTAAAGCCACAGCTGACCTTAAGCTTCTGTACCTTTTACCACGTTTCACACTTCCTCCCTCTCCTCTTCTTCCCTTTTCTAGGCGCTCCTAACACAGCTGCCGCAAATGAGCCCGTGGCTGCCTGCGCTGGCGAGAGTGGGCTCAGACCTCGGGGAGCGTCCCTGCCCTGCGGCCACCTCCCAGCCACGTGTTGACTCTGTGGCTTATTACATAAGGGCCTCCTGATAATATTATTTTGTAAGTTGAAAATCTCCCATTTTGCCTTTGAAAGATGAAACGTGTTTCAAGGGGAGTTCATTTTTCTCTGCACGTCTTATTGCTCATATTGAAATCTGACACCTATATGCTATTAGTAAGCACAATTTTCTGGGTGTTACAGTTCTGACACCAAAAATTCAGAGTGACATGAATTCCTACCTACTTCTTCACAGCTTGGAAATATCCCAGACAGTTTGTCTTCACTGATTGGGAAGGAACAAAGGACAGTGTTGCCAATGGCAGTATTACTGTGCCAGTTAGCCAACAGGCCTTTCTTCGAGTTCCAAGAAGGCAATTCATATGGGGAATGGGGAGAGCTCACTGAGCGAGCTCAGAATCACAAATTGTATGTCTGAGTTTCACACCATGCAATCCGTTAGCTAAGTAACTTGAATGCATACAGTTTTTGAGTCTCACTTCAAAGAGACTATTAAACTGTTGTGAGGGTGCTTCACTCCTAACACAAAATATCATTTATGGAGCGCCCATTATGTGCCAAGAATTGTTTTAGTGGTTCACGTAGGAACCTGTGTGACCAACCCTCCCAACAACCATCTGAACAGTAATTTAGGTGACCTGGACGTCATCTTGAGGAAGCTGAAGGACAGGGTCACTCAGCTATAGGCCTAGGATTCAAACTCAGGAAGTCTGTGTCCAAATTATTACCACCACTAGAAAATAATTATTAAGCACTTACTGGATACTGTGTTAAGCACTTTACAAATAAATCCTAATTTACTGCTCATAAGATCTCTTTGATAGGTATGATGACAGTCCCGGTGCAGAAGAAAGTGGGTTCAGAACCTGGTCCAGAGCACTGCAATTCATAAGATGGAAACATCCCTTCTGCTCATAACACTCTATTTCCACACCTCACCCTCTCCTTTAGCTGGCTAAAGTCTCATCAGTCTTCAAGTCTCATTTAAATGTTCCACAATTTTGTGTTAGGTATGTGAAGAGCTAATGTTTTCTATTCAGAGGTCCCTGGATCAAAAGGAGATGCCAGGGTGCCACACGTGAGGACCTTTGCCTGCATTTTAACAAGGGAAGAGCTACCAGATACCAGATCTTGAGCCTGATGCAATATTGGAGCAAATAGGGGGCTGGTCATAGAGGGTGAGTGTATTTACCATTGGCAGGAATATAAATATGTAGTATTTTAACTCAGAGAGTGAGCTGTGGCAGACGAAAACA
This sequence comes from Arctocebus calabarensis, assembly GCA_963573935.1. Classification (NCBI taxonomy): domain Eukaryota; kingdom Metazoa; phylum Chordata; class Mammalia; order Primates; family Lorisidae; genus Arctocebus; species Arctocebus calabarensis. Next base: position 34,931 of record CAUYON010050751.1, on the reverse strand, counting down.
AGATGGATAAAATGTTTAGCAGTTTCCCTCATCAGAAGGTGGAATTTATTTCCCAACTCCTTAAATGTGGACTTATCTATGTGACTTGCTTTGGCCAGTGGGCACTAGAAAATGTGATACAATCAGAGGCTTGGAAAGCTCTTGTGCACTGGGCTTATTCTTGCTCATTCTGGAAATCTTCTACATAAAAAGCATGGACTGACTTCCTGCAGGATGAGATCTGATGGGAAGAAGTTGCTGCTAATCTCAGGCAACCCAGAGAATCCTGGGATAAGTAAAATGACATTGTTTTAAAGCACTAAGTTCTGAAGTATTTGTTATTCAGCAAAGGTAACTGATACTGGTGGGATCTGTGCAGACAGAATGCGGAGAGCAAGGAGGTCCACTTCTGTCCTCCAATGTGACACTACGTAGTGCAGGGAGGCCTATGCACCATAGCAGCTTTCCTCTCCATTTTCTGGCTTTAACTAACAACACATACAAGCACACACGTCCAGAAGGTGCAGAGAGCTGCGCCTGCAGTACTCAGGTCTCCAGCTAGAACCGTGTCGGGAGGGGATGCGTTTAGAGGAAAGCCCAGACACCCAACCACTCAACATCACAGTCACGAGTTGGTCAAGAGACAGAGGGTGTCTGTATGAAGCAGTAAAGGGCAATTTCATTTTCTGATCAAGTATTTTACTGCACGTTATAATACGGGTAGAGGAAAACACTATGTGATTCCATCAGGATATTGTAATAGCCATGTAAAATTTTGCTTTCTAAGACATTTGCTATACTCTGGAACTCTAAAAGGCTGGATAATGAGGAAAGAACTAAAAAAAAAATAGAAATAAAGTATTATTTCAGTAGTATTCTAATTTTACAGTAAATCTGCTCTAATAAAAATGTCACATGGATTTTTTTTTTTTAACTGGCTCAAACACTGTGACTATTCAGGAGCACAATCTCAGGGAATAAATGTTACACCTTGCCGAGTGTTTTTTTTTTTTTTTTAGAGACAGAGTCTCACTTTGTCACCCTTGGTAGGGTGCCATGGTGTCACAGCTCACAGCAACTCCAGCTGTTGGGCTTAGGTGATTCTCTTGCCTCAACCTCCCGAGTACCTGGGATCACAGATGCCCAACAAAATGCCTGGCTATTTTTTGTTGCTGTTTGGCTGGGGCCGGGTTTGAACCCACCACCCTCGGTAAATGGGGCTGGCACCCTACTCACTGAGCCATAGGCGCTGCCCTGATTTTAAATATACTTACAGTACAGTGTCTAAAATAAAGCACAGACTTTTATCTGATTTTTATAATTCATTATCCCTTCCTGTTGTTAAGTTATTAAAGTTATTCATAAGCCGTTTTTCCTTCTGATGAAGAATTCTTATTTTATTACTATTGAAAGTGCTTAAAGGGACATGGGCAAAAATTAATTAAAGTTTTTTTTTGAACACAATTTTTTCTTTTTATTGTTGGGGATTCATTGAGGGTACAAGAAACCAGGTTACATTGATTGCATTTGTTAGGTTAAGTCCCTCTTACAATCATGTCTTGCCCTCAAAAGGTGTGGCACACACCAAGATCCCACCCCCTCCCTCCTTCCCTCTCTCTGCTCTTCCTTCCTCCCCTCCTTCTTTCTCTCTCTGCTCTCTCCTTCCCTCACCCCCACTGTTCATTGTCATTAATTGTCCTCATGTCAGATTGAATACATAGGATTCATGCTTCTCCATTCTTGTGATGCTTTACTAAGAATAATGAGTTCCATTTCCATCCAGGTTAATACAAAGGATATAAAGTCTCCATCGTTTTTAATGGCTAATAGTATTCCATGGTATACATGCACCACAGCTTGTTGATCCATTCCTGGGTTGGTGGGCATTCAGGCTGTTTCCACATTTTGGCGATTATAAATTGAGCTACAATGAACAGACTACCTTCTGGGTAGAGGCCCAGTAATGGGATTGCAGGATCAAATGGGAGGTCTAGCTTGAGTTCTTTGAGAGTTCTTCACACTTCCTTCCAAAAAGGTTGTATTAGTTTGCAGTCCCACCAGCAGTGTAAAAGTGTTCCCTTCTCTCCACATCCATGCCAGCATCTGCAGTTTTGAGATTTTGTGATGTGGGCCATTCTCATTGGGGTTAGATGGTATCTCCGGGTGGTTTTGATTTGCATTTCTCTAATAATAAGGGATGCTGAGCAATTTTTTCATATGTTTGTTAGCCATTCGTCTGTCTTCTTTAGAGAAGGTTCTAGTCATGTCTCTTGCCCATTGATACGTGGAATTGTTGACTTTTTTCATGTGGATTAATTTACGTTCTCTATAGATCCTACTTATCAAGCTTTTGTGTGATTCAAAATATGCAAATATCCCTTCCCATTGTGTAGGCTGTCTATTTGCTTTGGTTGTTGTCTCCTTGGATTTACAAAAGCTTTTCAGTTTAATTAAATCCCATTTGTTTATTTTTGTTATTGTTGCAATTGCCATGGCAGTCTTCTTCATGAAGTATTTCCCCAGTCTGATATCTTCCAGCGTTTTGCCTTTGCTTCCTTTAAGGACTTTTATTGTTTTATGCCTTAAATTCAAGTCCTTTATCCATCCTGAATCAATTTTGTGAGAGGAGAAAAGTGTGGGTCCAGTTTCAGTCTTTTACATGTGGATATCCAGTTCTCCCAGCACCATTTATTGAATAGGGAGTCTTTCCCCCAGTGTATGTTCTTGTTTGGTTTATTGAAGATTAGATGGTAGTAAGATGTTAGTTTCATTTCCTGGTTTTCTATTTAATTCCAAATGTCTATGTCTCTATTTTTGTGCCTGTCTTAACCACTGTGGCTTTGTAGTACAGCCTAAAATATGGTATGATGATGCTCCTGGCTTTGTTTTTATTACTGAGAACTGCCTTACCTATATAGGTTTTTTTTCTGGTTCCGTACAAAAACACAGAATCATTTTTTCCAAGTCTTGAAAATAGGATGTTGGTATTTTAATAGGGATGGCATTGAATCAGTATATTGGTCTGCAAAGTACAGACATTTTAACCATGTTGATTCTTCCTAGCCATGAGGATGGTATGTTCTTCCATTTGATAAAGTCCTCTGCTATTTCCTTTCTTAGGGTTTCATAATTTTCTTTATAGCTGTCCTTCACCTCTTTTGTTAGGTATATTCCTAGGTATTTCATTTTCTTTAAAGCTATGGTGAAGAAAGTTGTGTCATTAATTAGCCTCTCATCTTGGTTGTTATTGGCATATACAAAGGCTACTGACTTGTGGACATTTGATTTTATATCCTGAGACATTACTGTATTTTTTTTGATGACTTCCAAGAGTCTTGTGGTTGAGTCTTTGGGGTTGTCTAAGTATAAGATCGTATCATCAGCAAAAAGGGAGGGTTTGACCCCCTCTGCTCCCATTTGGATGCCCATTATTTCCTAGTCTTGCCTAAATGTATTGGCTAGAACTTCCAGCACTATGTTGAATAGTAATGATGACAGAAGACAACTTTGTCTAGTTCCAGTTCTAAGAGGAAAAGTTTTCAATTTTACTCCATTCAGTAAAATATTAGCTGTGGGTTTGTTATAGATAGCTTCAATCAGTTTAAGAAATGTGCCACCTGTGCCTATCCTCGTCAGTGTTCTAATTAGAAAAGGATGCTGGATTTTATAGAATGCTTTTTCTGCATCTGTTGAGAGGATCATATGGTCTTTGTTTTTGCTTCTGTTAATACAGTGAATAATGTTTATAGACTTGCATGTGTTAAGCCAGACTTGCTTCCCAGGGATGAAACCTATTTGATCATGATGTATGACTTTTTTGATGATAAACTATAATCTATTGGCTAGGATTTTATTGAGAATTTTTGCGTCTATACTCACTAGTGAAATTGGTCTGGAGATCTCCTTTTAAGTTGGGTCTTTTCCTGGTTTTGGTATCAGGGTGATGTTTGCTTGGTAGAATGTGTTGGGGAAGATTCCTTCCTCCTCAACTTTTGGGAATAATTTCTGCCGTATGAGAATAAGCTTTTCTTTGAAGGTTTGATAGAGTTCTGGTGTGAAGCCATCTGGTCCAGGGCATTTTTCTGTTAGAAGATTTTTTGTTGTTTCTTTGATCTCAGTACTTGAAATTGGTCTGTTCAGGAGCTCTATTTCTTCCTGGCTAAGTCTGGGGAGAAGGTGTGATTCCAAATACTGATCCATTTCCTTCACATTGTCAAATTTCTGGGCATAGAGTTTCTGGTGGTATTCAGAGATGATCTCTTGTAAATTTTCCTCTCAGAACTGCTTTTGCAGAATCCCACAGGTTTTGGTAGCTTGTGTCTTCATTGTTGTTATGCTCAAGGAAGTTAATGATTTCCTCTTTTATTTCTCCCTGCACCCAAATGTCATTCAGCATAAGATTGTTTAATTTCCATTCCTTTGTGTGGGGTTCTGTCCTTTTATATCTGAGTTCTTACTTTGCTGTTGATCCATTGTGATGGTCAGTGTATAGAGCAGGTTGAAGTATTTCCTGTAGAGTTGGTCTTTTGTGGTGAATTTCTTCAATGTTTGCATATCAGTAAATGACTTGATTTATCTGTTGATTTTAAAGCTGAGCTTAGCAGAATATAGAATTTTGGGATGGAAATCATTCTGTTTAAGTAGATTAAAGGTAGATGACCATTGTCTTCTTGCTAGAAAAGTTTCATTAGTTATGTCTGCAGTCACCCTGATGGGTTTGCCCCTGAAAGTGAACTGGCACATACTCCTGGCAGGTTGCAGAATCTTTTCTTTTGTCTTAACTTTGGACAGGTTCATCACAATGTGTCTTGGAGAAGCTCTGTTAGAGTTGAGGCAACCTGGGGTCCGATATCCCTCTGAAAGGAGTGTATTAGAATCTTTGGTGATATTTGGGAAATTTTCATTTATGATATTCTCTAGTATGGCTTCCATTCCCCTGGGGCATTCTTCTTCCCCTTCTGGGATATCTATAACTTGTATGTTTGATGCTTCATAAAGTCCCATAATTCTGTCAGTGAATGTTATATTTTCTCTTTCTTCTTTTCTGCCTTTTTAACTGAATTATCTCAAGAGCTTTGTCCTCCACCTCTGAGATTCCTTCTTCTGCATGGTCTAATCTGTTGTTGATACTTTCTATTGCATCTTTAAGTTCCCTAATTGACTGCTTTAGTTTCTTCAGCTCTGCTATGTCCTTTCTATATTCTTCATATCATTCATCTCTTATTTGATTCTGTTTTTGGATTTCCTTTTGGTTATTTTTCACTTCATCATCAGTTTCCTTCATTGTTTTCATCATCTGTGTTCTAAATTCCCTTTTCATCATTTCTAACATTTCTTTTTAGGGAGTTGCTCTGGACTTGTTTTTCATGTTGCCAGGATTTTTCTGCTGATTCTTCCTCATGAGTGTTTTCTTTCATCTGTTTCCTTGCCCTAATTTTCCTTTCACTTCCTCTTGCTCTTTATGTTACCATGCCTGTGGCCTAGGGTTTTGGTGAGTCCCTTTGATACAGGACCAGAAGGATGAGAAGATTAAAGAGCAAGAAGGGAAAAAAGATTAAAAAAAAAAAAAAAAGAAAGAAGAGATAGAAAGGAGAGGAGGTGAGTAAAAGGGAATACTGACAAAAAGAATGGAGGCACATAAAGAGGGAGACAGGAGCAATATATGTGTACAATAGGGTACTTTGACCCAACCTTAAAAACCCCCAACCTCTGGGGGTGCTGGGTTGGGTGGTTCCCTTGAGGTCAGCAGTCTATACCAGCCTGTTTAGACACAGTACCCCCCAACCAAGTAGAGAGGAAAGGCAATATAAATCAAACCAAAACAAGAAAACAGAAAACTTTACAGGATAAAATTGGGGGAAAAGCCAAATAATAGTGGTAGAAACACTAGCAAAAATGAGGTTCTAATTGTTAAAGAAGGCAACAATGGAAAATTATATTTAAACTAGAAAAATGAAGAAAGCAAAGAAAGAAAAAGAAAAATCTAGACAGAAAATGTTGAAATTAAAAACAAAAACAAAAACAAAGCAGTATACATATCTTGCTGAATATTGTCTGGGCGGTAGGTGGTCTTTTGAGGTATGAGATGTTAATCACAATGCTGATGTGGCTGTATGAGATGGAGACTGGAGGCCTCTACTGATTTCTCAAACCCCACAGGGTTGAGAGCCTAAATCTCTCCTCAGCTCCCTTAAAAGGCACTTTAAACCATTAACCTTGGCTAAGCAGAAGCTTTCCCAGGAAAGCCCTTGTCGCTGGGATCACTCCTGAAATGGCTATCCACTTACCCACTGTGCCAAAACTGTTCTCACTCTCTGCACCTGAGGGCCAAGGGTGTAAGGCGTTTTAGTCCCCGCCTTTAGGCTGCTCAGTCACTAGATTACTCCCCCAAGGTCTCCCACCTGATCCTTGCTCTGTGACCCTGAGGGAGGAGCTTGCTGGGGCAGTTCTCCCACAATGGCTCTGCACGGCCCACAATCAAACACTATTAACTTCATCTGGCTCAACCGCCCAGTTCAAGGCCCTAGACAATGCTTAAAGTCCTCCGCACTCTTGCCCAAGTTCTCCCAAGGTAGTTCAAGCACCAAGTCCAAAAATCACAAAACAACTCACAGGCAAGGCCCTTCCAGTTTGCAATCTCACTGCTGCTGTACTTACAGTTGCTGGCGGGATTAGACTGAACCAACACAAGCAACCACTTGCCAGTTCTCCACTGCTTTTGTCTTCCTCATGGGGTCCAAAAGTCTCATGTTGACTTCCTGTATCCCCAAAGGGTTATTTCTGGGCATATCCCACCAGCCAGAGATGCCTGGAGTCTTCTCTTCCCAGTCTCACTGTGCCCAGTTGCAAGGAGGCTGTTACTCGGCTGCCATCTTGCTCCTCCCCTCAATTAAAGTATTCTTAAAATGTTTTCACACTTAGAGTCTGATTCATTTAGATCACCTTTTAAAATAAACTTTGTTTTAGAATACTTTTAGATTTACAGAAAAATTGTGAAAATAGTACAGAAAATAGTACCATCACACTCAATTTCACCACTAATTATTTTAGCTTAGTATGGTACAATTGTTATAATTAATGAACAAATATGAATGTATTACTATTAATTAAAATCCAGGCTGTATTCACATTCTCCCAGTGTTTGTATAATTTTCTTTCTTCTAGTCTCTCAGCCAGGACATCACGTCACATTCAGTCCCCACGGCTCCTCAGGCTCCTCTTGGTTGTAACAGATTCTTCTTACAAGACTTTCCTTGTTTTTGATGACCTGAGCAGTTTTGAGAAGAGGGAAGGTACTTTGTACCATGACCTTCAGTTGGTACATGTCTGATGTTTGTCATAATTATACCAAGATCGTGCTGGAGAGGCCTACAGAGTTAAAATGCCCTTCTCATTATATACCTACTGTCAAGGGTATCATTTGATGCCTGTGGATGTTAACCTTGGGCCTCTAGCTGAGGAAATATCCATCAGATTTCTCCATAATGCAGTTGCTCTTCTTTTCATCTGCTGTCTGTTCTTTGGAAGGAAGTCACTGTGTGTACCCCGCCTATAAGGGGTGGGGAGTTGGGCTCCATCTCCTTGAGGGTAGAGTAAGTACATAAATTATTTGAAATTATTCTCAATGGCATATTAACCTATTATCCCATATTTATTTATTTATTTAATAATTTCTTCATATCAGTATGAATTCATGGGTATTTATTTTATACATTTGTTTATAAATTTATTTTGTTGCTTAAATTGCTCAGTTTTGACCATTGGAGGTTCTTTCACTTGGCACTTAGGTCCCTTTGATATACACTCATCATTGGATCCCTTTGATATACACTCATCGTTGGGCCCCTTTGATATACACTCATCATTGTGGAGTTTTTTGTTTCATTATCACAAGTTTTTCGAAGACAGCTCTGTATAAATCTCCCATTTTAACTTGATACATTCTCTCTCTGCCTCCACCACTTTCTGTCTCATTCTCTCCTCTGTTCATATTTTTTTCATTCATTATGATCTGAAAGTAGGAAAGGATACGTGATATCAAATTTTGCTGTTTGAAGATATTGATTCTTTTTGGAGCCCAGGCAGAGGCGGCTGTATGCAAAAGAACCACCTAGAGAGCTTGTTAAAATTGCGGATTCCTCCTCTCTGTGGGCTGAGTTGTTTCTTCCCCAAATCCACATGGGGAAGCCCTAATGTCCAGTGTGACTATAGTTGGAAATCGGGCTTTTAGGAGGTTAAAAAAGTAACGGTGGGAGTCCTAACTTAATAGAATTGGTGACCTTTTAAAGGTGATCTCGCCCTGTGCACACAGAGGAAAGGCCATGAGAAAGAAGGTGGCCGTCTGCAAGCCAGGAAGTGAGACCTTGCCAGAAGCTGGCCATGCTGGCAGCTTGATCCTCAACTTCCCAGCATCCAGAACTATGAGGACATAAACCACCATGTAAACCACCCAGTCCATGGTGTGTTGTTATGGCCGCCTGAGCTGGCTGAGGCATTACCCCAACCAACACTTGATTTATTGGGTAAAGGAAGGGACCTTGTTACCCAGCACCTCAGGAGGTCCTAAAGGAGTGGTTTGAAGGCTTTGTTTGAAAGGCAGAGGGCCTAACAACAGAGAAAGAATATTTGTCAGACTCTTTTCCAAGTTCAGGTGTCTGCTCTGATACTTGCATTGTTTTTCTTTTAGTGGTTTGCTATAGTATTGGAGCATTGATACTTACTGTTTATAAGGAAAGGGATTTGTCAACACAAAAAAATACCATAGAGACAAAAACCCTTATATATTCAAAATTTAGGCTCAGTGTTAATTTTTACATTTTAACCCTTTTGTACATACAGTGTCTTACTTTTTTGCATGTAGTATGAAGTATTTAGGGCCACAAGAAGCATTTTAAGGCAGAAAGGGAACTGAGAGATTATCAGCTGTAGGCCCCCCTTTCCTTTAATATAAGAGAAGCTGAAAATCCATAGAGGATCAGATTATCCAAATTCACATGCTGATTGGCAGAGGACCTAGGTCTAAAAAGCTTTTCTTAGTCAGAGAATTGTTTTATCAAGACACCTATAATTTGACAAAATTGGTTTATGTGATTATTGTTAAATAGACCATTTTAGGTTTATCTCTCTAACTTCATATTTTTCACATCAAGATATGATTGCACCTGAATTTTATGATAATAACTTTTGTTTATAAAAATAGATGCTTTACAATATAACTGTTCCCCATTGAAAGTCTATGTTGAAGCTATTTTTAAATTGACAGTGAAGAATATTAAAACTGGCACTTAGCTCCTGTCTTGGCCAAGCTCATTCTGAGTATATATTCAGTGAAGTCTGCTTCTATCATGGTACAGGCAATGAGAGAAAAGGATTAAGGCCTGGAGGAAGGGGCTAGGCTAGACCTCCAGGCAGGGGGCTTTCGGCAGTGAGGCTGATGGAGACAAATTCACCCCCGTTTGGGATGTGTTATAAATGTAACGAGATGACAGGAGTAAGATACTTTTGTTGAATATTTCATAGAACTGAGGGGGACGCTAATTACAGATGAGCCCACAGCCCACTGCTGTGGTTGTTTAAAGAGCATTGGACTTGAGGTTGGCGTCTCAGCTCTGCCTCTTACTAGCTGTGTGTCTCTGAACAAAGCTTTTTACTTCTCTTGTCTCATCTGTAATTTGAGGAGGCTTATTTTAATGTTATTAATAACCCTTCCAGATTTACAGGTGCCCTGATTATAGATTTTTTTGGTCACTTCTGGACCATTTCTTATAAGCATCACAAGTGTGAATTAATTTATCCTGTTTGGCTTGAATTAACTCTGCGTTGGCTTTCAGATACTTCGTTGTTAGAACTGGAGGAGAGTATCAGGTTGTTCACATTTTTAACTGTTACCTTATGATTTATGAAGGTCACTTTATAAATGAAGTGCTCAGGACTATAGCTGGTCAGCACCTTTAAGCTGCAAAAGAGATGGAGTCTCAAATCATGGCCACGTAGCAGAGGGGCTGTGTGTGTGTGTGCATGTATTAGAGAGAGAGAGAGATTGATTTGGGAGTAGACCCTTTATAAAACATGTACAACCCAGGAAGAGAAAAATATAAATCAAATTGAATGGGACGCCCCTCTCTACAAGGCGCCACACTGGGCTGGCCAGCGGGAGCCCTTAGTGTCTCTGACAAGGCACCATGATGAACTCTCAGTGTGACTGGCCTCCCTCCCCTGCACCTGTCTTGGCAGCCTCAGCTTCGTTCCTTCTTCTGCTCCCCAGGGAGGCTACCGTGCTGCTGACCTGGTTGTTGGGCTTTATGATGAGGAGTCTCGAGGACATGGGGCCAGTAAAAGAGGCAGAAATGGGCTAGAGCCAGGGACAGAGTCTTCCAGAGAGTTTGGGTAAGAGAAGCAGAGCGGACAGATGTGAAAGAAACAGTTGGAATAAAGGGGGTACTTAGAGGCATTGTCCTGGTCCCCATGTCTGGGTCCCACTGTTTGAGAAACCCACTTTCTGTGCAGCTTCCTGACGCTGGCAGGCTCTGTTTTGCAGGGCAGTACTGTGACCAGACCCAGTCAGAGACTCTGTAAGTGTTGCCTCTGTGCAAGGAACTCTACAGGGTAACCTAGGGAAAACCATGAGAAGAACTTTGGAAATGATAATTTGCCCTTAGAAATCACCATTAAGGTTCTTGATAGGATGTTACAAAGGTTGGAATTTTACTCCAGGGGTACAGGTTGGATAACCCATGAGGACAGGGTCGTTATCTGTTTTGATTGCTGGTATTTTGAAGGCATAACATTGGAATGAGTGACTATCAAGTAAGTAGGAGAGTTTGTCTGCTGGGTCTGGCTCTGTTTCGGGTCACCAATTCATACTTAGTGAGGTCAGTTTCTCTAGGGAATGATTCTCTGCAGCAGTCCTGGGGAAATTAGCCTGAGTTTATTGAGAGAGAGAAGCAATAAATTAAATGAGCAGTTTGGTTTAAGAAAAAAATTGAATCAATGTGGGAAAATAGGGGTGCTGGTGACTGAGGGGGGTTCTTGGCAGTGCATTCATCTGTAGCTCATGACATTCTAAAGAGGATACGAGACAAGGGGAGGAGGCTGCTTGTGTCTGGGGTGATGGACGAGAAGGGAACAAGGCTATCCCCCTACACCATCGCCACGGAGATGCGAGATGAAGGTCCACGTGAAAAATGGAGGGAATCAGGAACATAAAGTGTAAGCTTATTCTATTACTACACTTACTATTAAATAGTTCCATTTTTAAATTTTTCTTAAAACAACAAAAAAATCAAGTCCTACTTCTTTCTAACAAAATCTTATGCGAGTTAATGTATATAACAGATGAAAGCTGAAGGGTGAGGAAGTTGGGCTGCTCTGAGGCAGGTGCTCAGAGCCCCCACACCCCATTCACAGCATGGAGACCACAGAGCCGGTCATGGCAACTTAGAGCCCAGGCCCCTCACGGTCTCCTGACAGGGCAGCCCAGTTTTTCTCAGAGCGAGGTAAAAGGCTTGTCTACGTGCAAGAGTGCTCAGCCTTTCTCTTCCTCTTTTCTTAGCTTGGCTGCTGAACTTCTCACCCTGCCCTGCTTGCTTCAGTAATTAGCTCTGGAAGGAAATAACTCACACCGTGAAAATGATCTGGAAACTCTTATTTAGGAGAAAAAATTCTAGCCCACATGGGTATGTCTGATTCACAGTTGCTCTAAATCCACATAAATGTGTTTGCACAAATTAATAGCAACTTTTCATAAACAGACCTCACTGCCCACTGCTAAAAATACTCCAGTCAGGCCTTAACTGCAGGGCAGATATGATAGGAATCTGTCTCCATGGCAACGGCCGTTCAGGACCAGTTTGTGCTTGTGCTTCGGCAATGGGCTTTTGGAGATGTCTGGAGTTTGGGGTTCACAGCTACCTGGGTAGGTGAGAAGAAGGAGACAGAAAGGCCACTGCGTGGATATGCCGAGTTTGAGCTGCCAGCTCTCACGGCCACACGTACTCACGTGCAGAGGGGACCCTGACGGCTCACGATGATCGCAGCACAACTCACCAGCAGGGAAACCACCTCCCTCCCTATTGTATAAGCAGCTAAGCTCGGGAATTCATCTCTGCGGGAAGCAGAGCCCCTGTGCAGGAGATGGAGCAGGGTAACAAAGGTTTGTACTTACTTAAAATTAGTCTTAAGGCAAAACAGTGCTCCGTGGGTCATCTCGCAAGTCAAAGAATTGCATGTGTCTCAGTTAAAAAGGCGCTGCTGTACAAAGGGCTGGCTTTGTTAGAAAGGCCTCAGCACTGGCCTCTGGGTTTCACACAGCAGGCACCTTAACCGTGCCGCCCTGCACTGCGGTGCCCTGTGCTGCCCTCAGCGCCCTCCGGGTCAGGACACCGAGTGTGGGCACCCTGCTTCGTCGGCACAGCCAGGCTCTTTGCCACGAGTCTGGGGCAGGTCTGGCCTCCGTCAGGGCAAAGAGGGCTGCTCCGACGGCAGGTAAGCCGAGCAAAGAAAGTGGGTCCCACGCCTTCAATTTAGAACACAAATTCAAAAGACGTACAGTTTAAGCCCCCCTCCCCACTTACTCCTGTTGTTTTCTGATTTTGGAGAGGACTATTGCTTACTGTTGGAAATTTCAAGATGCACAGGAAAGTGTGAGCCAGGGAAACGCGCCTGATCCCAGGAGCCGGAGGGAATGTGGCAGGTTTGGACGTTGTCCGTGTCTGCTCGGTGCATTCTGTGACTTGCACAGAATCCTCGTGAAAATATTAATTAATTTGATTAGTTGATGTAATCTGAAATTTAAAAAAGAGCTATTCTCCTTAAAAGTCCTTTTTTCCTTTTCCTAGCTGTGAGCTTCCTCTCCGTCTGGTTCATAGGAGGGAGGACAACGGGTCTGTAGCTAAACGGTGAAATGGACATTAATCCCAATTACGGATACGGGAGGTGCCCGCAGGAGGGTTTCTAAGTAATTGGGGAGCATCTCGGGACCCACAAACCAGGACCATGTTAAGGCATTTGTGTTCCTTAGTTTTGGAGGCTCCATTCCTCAATATAAATTCAAATGTACCCACTTTACATATTACGCGGCATCCTTGGCTGTTAAGTTTATGAAAGGATTTTTGTAAAGCTGAGAGTGGTCGAGAATTCATGGACTTACGGTAGAAGTTTATCATGTTATTATTTACATGATAGCCAGGCTGCAGATGACAAGCTGGCATATGTATTAGTTTCCTGTAGCTGATGTAGCAAACTGGGTGGCTTAAAACAGTAGAAATTTGCCCTGTCTGGATACTGCAGCCCAAATCCAGCTCATTGAGTTAAAATCCAGGCGCTGGCAGGGTGGGGCGCCCTCTGGAGGCCACAGTGTGTCTTGGCTGGTGGCTGCGTCCCTTCAATCTTTGCCTCCATCTGCTCCTTCTCCGGGTGATAATTGCCTTCTCTCTGTCTCCTATGGACACATGTGATGGAATTTAGGGTCCACCCAGATAATTCAGAATTATCTCCTCATCCCAAAGTACTTAAGGTAATCATATCTGCAATGATCCCTTTTTCCAAACAAAGTAACATTTACAGGTTCTGGAGATCAGGATGTGACATCTCTGGGACCAGCACCCAGCCCAGTGCTGCATAATATTACGTTCTGGAGGTAACTACACTGGTAGCAGTTTTGATTGTGTACGTCAGCACAAATACCCATTTTCAGGCTTCTAACTTTCTAGTGGGCCCTTGCATTTCATCCTCCTGTGGCGGCAGGCGGGAGAAACACAGAGACAGTGAAATGTATGGTGGTGACTGCAGCTCCCACGGGCACTGCTGCACTGTGACCCAAACCCGCCATGGCTGCGCTTACCGGCTCACAGGGCCTTGCTGCCCCTCAGGCGTGGTGCAAGGCCCATTCCCACACTTCTTACTGTTCACGTCATTTCCTCAAATGAAGCTTCGTCTCCCTGTAGAGATGAAGAAACAAGGTTCAGAAAGGCTAAGTGATTTGCCCAGAGCTACCCAGCAAGCGGGACAGAGTCAGTATGTGGACACAGGTCTGTCTAACTCCAAAGGCCAAATTCATTTTGTGCACCACATTGTATCATTTCAAAAAATGGAAAGGAATACATAGAACGTGTGACAAAAACTATAGCCTGAAGGATGAAAGAATTAGAACCAGGACAAACACTTGGCCTTGGTCACTCCAAATTAATCTTCATTTCTCTCCTGGGTTGGGGCACAATAGTTAATGCTGTTGCTTGAATCATCGGAGTGTGTGTGTGTCTGTCTGTGTGCATTTACTATTTGGGAAACTGCATATAACTGATCCCATTGTATGGGTTAGTTAATTTTTGCAATTGAACATTTTTTGTGTGTGCTTTTAGTTTTTGAGTGTCTTGAATTAAAAAGAACCTCTCAGATAGCATTAATATCCAAATTTGATCAATGTAATTGATATTAAGGGTCACCTTCACTGTGCCCACAGCAGATGGAGCAAGAAGACCCATGTCCCTCACAGACTACTTCCCAAGCGTTAGTGCTTTGTTTAGTAAGTTTTCCTCTCTCTGTAGTCACTACTGTTTATAGTATTATGCACGTGATAGTCCTTTAATTCCTGTGTTTTAACTTTGTATTTATTTTAGAAGGCCACTATCACTATCATAATTGAAAAAAAACAAGATCACCTACTATAAATAGAAAACAAATAACAAATATTAATATTAATGCAATGAAAAAAACGTTATTTTCAGAGTCTGAGCAGGCAGCCCTAGTGGCCCAGACAGCAGGTGCTGAGGTTGCTGTGCCACTGTGGGAGGCAGGGAGGTGGGAGAGGCACGATGGCCTTGTCCCCAGACTTCCTCCTTGACAAGATCTGAGGGCTGAATGGGGCCTGGGAAGGGAGTAACTTTCTCACCTGGGAAGGCCTTCGACTTGCTCCTGGGCGTGTGTGCAAACCACCTGAACACATCCCAGCACTGCCTGCAGCCTCTCTGCAAGCCTGCGGGTGTGAGGCGTGAATATTCAACACCCTGTGCTTCTTTCATATCTGAACTGGGGTGCCCGGGGTGACCTAGCCGCAAGCTCCCCTCCCCACTCGGGCCCCTGGATAACCCAGCAGGAAAATGCTCCTTGTCACAGTCCCAGGCACAGTGCCCACGTGTCTCTCAGCAGTAGGCTTCAGTTCCCTGCCTGCGAGACTGTTAAAAGCTGTTGGGGGCAAGAGCACGGATTCTGGAAGCCTGGGAATCAGACGCCCAGGTTCAGACACTGAGCGCTTGTTTGCTGTGCACGTCAAGGTAGATTCTGAAACTCTCTAAACCAAGCACATCCGTCTGCAGGCACCAGGGGTCATCCCCTCACCTTGTTGGTACTACAAAGCCTGCCCTCCACAGCTTGTTCCCACTGCCCCCAAGGGCAAAACCCCTCCAGAGTGGCTGTGGTGTCCCCTCCCCCGGCTGTGAGCACACACATGACTATCAACCTCTGTCATCTAATCCGTCCAGTGTGGGGCGCTGTGTGTCCTGCCATCCCATAAACCAAAGGTCGGACTCTCCCTGGCCAGTGGGGTAGAGCGGGGTCACAGCCTCCTCACCATGGGCGGTGCCACCACTCCGCGGAGTGTGCTGGACAGAGCCCTTTGCTAGCCCTGCGCGCCCTCTCCCTTCTGAAAGGACCACCAGACAGAGAGCCTACAAGTGTCTTTCCAATATTAAGTCCCTGAGAGGAGGGGATTGCTTTCTTGTTTCTGAAGAGGCTTGGTCTAACATCGATACAGGACAGGTGGCTGGAGGACCCACTGGCTCCGCCTGGGCGGCCGGCAGAGGAACCAGCGGGCTGGAGGATAGGCAAGGGGGGACCTCCTCCTCCAGGCTCTAGTAGCCAGAGGGGCTGGACAACTGCTGGGGAAACACCCGTGCCTTGGTGTTTCCTTCCCCCTTGCACTTAGGACTGAGCAGGGACCCCCCATTTCCTATGCCTAGGTCAATTTCGTGTAAGTTTCCTAGTTTTCTCAATTCCCTGAATGGACTGTGTCCATTCATTAATACGTTCATTCACCTTGCCCATACTGAGTGCGGGGGCCCAGCCCATACCACTAAATGTAACAACTGAGTTCCCGCTGAATGTGACTTTAGGGGACCATGCTCACTAAATGTAACAATTGAGTTCCGCTAAACAACCCCATGTGACTATATATAGCCCTGAGCCAAGAGCCTGGAGAGAGACAGAGAAAGAAGGTGAGAGAGAGCTTTATCCCCAACCTGGGTTCTGTGTGCCAGGAGCTTTAGTGTTTTTTATATTCTTTTTTCTGTAAATGAATCCTGCCTTAGCACTGATCTGTGGTCCATGGATTCATTCTTCAAATCATGGAGACCAAGAACTCTTGAAGATGAAAGTCCAGTATCAGCGTCATCATGAGGACAGTGGGCTTGGTCTGGCACATTCTTGGTAGGTGCTTATCTACTGAGTTTGATGTAAGGACTTTTTCATGCAAATTCTCTTTTTTGAGGGTCCTGCCAGGGCAGCTTTAACTTTTTTGATCACACCATTTAACATTCAAAACTTGTATTTCCCCAAAGTGGTTGATAACATGCTAAATGCGCTCCATATGTGGGCAAGAGCACAGATTCTAGAAGCCTAGGAATCAGACACCTCGGTTCAGACACTGACCAAGTGTTTGCTGTGGGCATCTGGGTAAATTCTGAACCCCTCTCAGCCTCAGTTTTGTACGAGTGCCCTTCTCATAGGACCCTTCTCATGGAGACTAGCACACGTGTTACCTAGATAGAGACTAGTATGGCATCTGGCACGTGTTTAATAAGTGCTAGCTACTGTTGTTAAAAGGGAAGCAACTCAGTATGCCTTCAATCCCTGGCTCATGTTGATTTATTAAAGGCACCAGTCAGTAGAATCAGAGGAACAGGGCACTTGACCCACATATTCTGACGGGAAGATGGACATAGAATACCCTCCAAACTCTCGGGCCCTGCAGCAGGGGACTGTGACAGGAGAAGGCTGTGGGCCCCCAGCGGGCAGGAGAGTGGGGTGCAAATCGGCTTCACTGTGCTTACGGTTTCTGTGGAGGATGGCTTGTTGGGCCACGTGTCGGGTGCCCAAGAAAGGCTGGGGCTGGCGGGAAGTTGGAGAGGCTGACGACGCTGTGGGCCTTGGGCTCTCCTTCCCTGGAGCACGTTGTATCCTCCCTTGCTCCGTGGTTAACTGTGCACGTTTTTCTGCTAGATTTTTTGTTTTCATACAGGTTTGCTTTTTTTTTTGCAGTCTTTGGCCCGGGCTGGGTTTGAACCCACCACCTCCAGCATATGGACCTTTTAGCTCCTGCAGTCAGTGGTATTTCCAAGGTGTTCCTTCCACAGCTGAGTGGTGTTTCTGTCTAAGAACTCTTGCTGCCCTGCTGGTGGGCCAGTGCTGGATGTGTCCTGGAGACCAGCAGGGAAGCAGTACCCTGCTCTGTCCCACTATTCAGGTTGCCACAGCACCTCCCACCCACACTCTTCAGGTTGTGGCAGGTTCTCTCAACAGGCTGAATGCAGAAAGAAAAGCAAACCTGTATGGGGCGGCGACTGTGGCTCAAAGGAGTAGGGCGCTGGCCCCATAAGCCATCCTGTAAAGCAAGCTTAGTTGGGACGCGCTCACTGTGTGCGTCAGTTCCGGCTCTCTTTACGCTCAGCCGTAGGTGAGGGGCACAGCAGAGGCGGAGTATGAGGCCGGAGCCGAGGAGGGTCCATGGGGACGTTTGCACTGGCTGCAGGGTCACGAGGACGGAGCCTCGTGTTCCATCACTGCTCCACCCTCTGCCTGGAGCGGACTGGGTAGGAGACATCACGCACACACACACAGAGCCACTCAGAATTGTTCCCCAAATCCCTTCCTCACGGTTGGAAGTATGCTGGAGATGGAGTATGAACTCTTTTTCAGGCTAATATATCCAGGTGGATACTTACGGAAATATCTACAGATTCGTGTACAGATACGGGTCAGTGAGCACATGTGTCACCTGGACGTCAGAGCTGAGAGGCCGGGAGACGCCAGCCCCACAGGGGCAGGGAGCAGCCTCAGTGCCCAGACCCTGGTTTCCAATACTCTTTCCCATTCACAAAGCTAGGGACTCTTGGAGAAATGACTGATTGTAGGACTGGGGCAGAAAGTTTACAAGATGAGCCTGGAGCACCTTGAAATGCCAGAAATTGAGGAAGTTCTAAAGCAAATAAAAAATCGTAAAGATATGGTGATGGGGGATGTGTCAAAGGACTAGGAGGCAACTGAGAGTTCCCGGTGGTGAAATATGGATAATATAACTGAAATATATAATACATGTCCCTGAATTGATGCTGATATAAACAACTGAATGAATGAAATAAGAGAGATGGGATAAAAAGTCCATGGGGGAAGAGCTCTAAATAAATCAAGTAGGTAATCTACCCTCAAGAGGGTAGGGGCATTACTCCCCCTTCCAAAGTCTGAGCTGTGTGAAGTGCCGTCCTTCCAAAGAGCACAGTGTGGAAGGTGGAGGAGGTGAGTTTACAGCGGAGAAACCAGGAAACCTGACAAAACTATCTCGATCAGGTGATCAAAGTGTTGTCACCAGACGTGATGTGACGACAATGACATTCCGCTTTGTGACCTTCTTCCTCCAAACTCGTAGCTCTAATCTAACAGTGAGGACAACACCAGACTGCCCCAACGCAGAGATGTTTTATCAAATGCCTGGCCGGTACTTATCAAAATCGTCAAGGTCACCAAAAGCAAGGACAAGTCTGAGAAACCGTCCTAGTCAGGAGGGGCCTACTGACACACGCGAATGTGATGGAATGTGGTGTCCTGGATGAGGTCTTAGAACAGAAACAGAAATGAGATGAAAACGAAGGCCATCTGAATAAAGTGCGGACTCCAGGGTTGGCTCCTTAGCTGTGATGACGGTGAGATGGGGCACGTTACCGATGGGAGAAGGTGAGAGGGAATTCTGTCACTTATGCAACTTTTCTGCAAATCTAAAATGCAAAATGTTTATTTTGAAAAGAGACTTAAAATAATTGCTAAGTGGGAAAATGTAAATTACATGTTTGTGGTACAAATATTTTTAAAAATAAGGAAGGGGTTACTGTAAAATTCAGGCTAGTGGTAGGCTTTGAGGGAGGAGCAGGGTCTGTGATTGGGGTGTGGCACTTAGTTCTCTCAATAGCTTTAAGAGGCGAGCACTCCTGTTACTTCCATCTTGGAAAAATGGAAGCTTGAGAGTTTATGAAACTTTCTTTTTTTTTTTGGCAGGGGCTAGGTTTGAACCCACCACCTATGGCATATGGGGCTAGCGCCCTACTCCTTTGAGCCACAGGTGCTGCCCATTATGAAACTTTCTTAAGGCAGCACAACTACTGTGGAGTGAAGTCAAGTTTCAGAAGCATTGGCTCCAAGACCTCCTGTGAATATCAAAATTCACGGATGCTCAAGTCCTTTATATACAATGGTGTAACAGTTGCATATACAGAAGATACAAAGAAAAATCAAATGGAAATTTTAGAACAAAAAGATACAGTAGCTACAATTTTTAGATAAGCTCAGAAAAATAGAATGGATGTAAAAGGGTGGCGCCTGTGACTCAAAGGAGAAGGGCACTGGCCCCATATGCCATGGGTGGCTGGTTCAAACCCAGGCCCAGCCAAAAACTGCAAAAACTGCATTTTAGCCAGGCGTTGTGATGGGCGTCTGTAGTCCCAGCTACTCGGGAGGCTGAGGCAAAAGAATCGCCCAAGCCCAGGAGCTGGAGGTTGCTGTGAGCTGTGTGATGCCTCGGCACTCTACCGAGGGCAATAAAGTGAGCCTGTCTCTACAAAAAAAAAAAAAAAAAAAAAAGAGTCAATGCTCAGTTCCTGCTTTCAGCTCTTCTGGGGGACGTCTACCTGGAAGTGGAATTGCTGGAGTATGTGGCAATTTTATTTTTAATTTTTCGAGGAATTTTCCATAGCAGCTCCAGCAGGTCACCATCAACAGTGCACTGGTGTTCCAGTTTCTCCACATTCTTCCCAGTGCTTGTTTTCTTTTTCAAAAATGTAATAGCCATTCTTTTTTTTTTTTTTTATTAAGTCCTTTGTACCTAGATCATACATACTATAATGGCCATTCCAACAGTGTCCTGTAACTGAGTATCTGTTCATGTGTTTGTTGCCCATTTATGTATCTTCTTTGGAGAAATATCTATACAAGTGCTTTACCCGTTTTTAAATTGGATTGTTCTCTTTTTGTTTTTGAGTTACAGGAGTTCTTCATATTCTGGTTATTAACCTTCTATCTGATACATGATTTGCAAATATTTTCTTTCATTCCCTGGGTTGCCTTTTCACTCTGTTGATTGTGCCCTTGCCCAACTTATCTTTTTTTGCAGTTTTTGGCCGGGGCTGGATTTGAACCTGCCACCTCCAGCATATGGGGCCAGCGCCCTACTCCTTTGAGCCACAGGCGCCGCCCTGCCCAACTTATTTTTGACAAAGATGCAAAAGCAGTTTGATGCGGAAAAGACAGATATCCCAACCAGTGATGCTGGAGCTCTTCAAGGAGAATCTCGGCCTAAGTCTTACACCTCACACAAAAGGAAATAGAGCACAGGTCCAAACTTTAAGTGCAAAACTATAAAACTTTCGAGAACCAAAGTTTGAGATCTGGGCCTCAGCAAAGAGTTCTTAGACTGGACACGAAAGCAAAAACTGATAAATTGGCCTTCATGGATATTTAAAGGTTTTGCTCTGTGAAAGACCCTGTTAAGAGGATAAAAAATGAACTACAGAGTAGGGGAAGGTGTCTGTGAACCACACGTCTGACAGAGGACTAGTATCTAAAATAGACAAGCATCTCTCACACTTAGCATTTAAAAACAGCAAATGGTCCAATTAAGAAACAGGCAAAAAGGCCGGGAGCAGTGGCTCAGCCTGTGATCCCAGCCCGCTGGAAGGCTGAGGTGGGAGGGTCATCTGAGTTCAGGAGTTTCAGACCAGCCTGAGCAAGAGTGAGACCCCGTCTCTAAAAATAGCCGGGTGTTGTGGTGGGCACCTGTGACCCCAGCTACCAGAGAGGCTGAGGCAAGGGGATTGCAACCTCCCCCATGAGTTTGAGGTTGCTGTGAGCTATGATGACACAGCACTCTACCCAGGGTGACAGAGTAAGACTCTGTCTAACAAACAAAAAAAAAAAAAGGAAAGAAAGAAATAGAAAAAAAGGCATAAAGAAATAGTTTACTAAACAGTGTATTTAGATTGCAAATAACCATGTGAAAAGCTGTTCAACACCATTCTCCGTCCATGAGTTGTAAAGTAAAGCCACAGTGTGACATCATTACCCCCCTATCAGAATGGCTATGGTAATAAATAGTGACAGCACCAAATTCAGGCAGGAGTGCGCAGAGACCAACCACACACACAGCGCTGGTGGGATGGACAACGGTGCGGCCACTCTGGGGAGCAGCTGAGCATTTTCTTCGAAGCTGAATATGGACGTACCCCACAACCCAGTGACTGTGCTCCTGGGCACTTACTATAGGGAAATAGAGACTCTTGCGCACGCAGAACTCTGTATATGCGTGTTGATAGCAGATGTATTTTTAATAGCCCCAAACGAGAAGCAACCCTGGTGTCCTTCATTGGGTAAATTGTTACACGGCGGCCCACTCATACCATGGACGGCTACCCAGCGGTAAGGAGGTGGGACAGGAGCACAAGACAACCGGGGGATTTCTCAGAGAACTGCACCGAATGGGGGAAAAGCCAGTCCCCAGAGGTCATACACTGTATGCTCTTATTTATATAACAACGTTCTTGAAATGACAACATTACAGAGAGGTATAAAAGACTGGCTATTGTCAGGGTTCAGGAGTGGGTCAGAGCAGGAGCTGAAAACGTTAAAAGAGGGGAGGGCAGAGCTGCTTGGGCGATGGGGACGTCTGTGCTGCTACCGCACCATCTCGGGGCCCTGGTGTAAGGTGTCACACTTGGATAGCTCTGTGTTAGTTGTTACAACTACCTGTTAATTTTTAATGATCTCAAAAACTTTAACTAAAATAGGCAAATTCCCTAATGAAAAAGGAGGATGACTTACTTTTAATTTTAAGGCATCAGCAGCAAGAGAAAAATTGCAAATGTATCTCATGGCTTTGGGATTGAGTTGGAACATTTCATTAATTTCGGACAAAATGTTTGTTTTACGTAGTAGAATTTAAAGAAAGTCAATGAGAACACTCATATCACTCAAGGGTAGGCCCACGGTGAGTGAGTGAGAGAGACCCATACACCCCACCCTGTAGGTGACAGATGGTCCCAAATCTGGACAGGGTCGTGGTCTCCAACTGTGCAGGACTTGGGCTTCACCACCAGAGGGCGGGATTGTTCCAGTTACCACAGGGGCTGAGAGGACAGGTGCAGAGGACCTTGAGAGGTGGAAATGATGCTGTTTTTATAAACAGAATTTTAAACCAAAAGCTTGCTCTGGAGAATATATTTTGGGGATTTAAAAAAAAATTCAAAATCAGTTGATGACAGTTGCTAATTACTGGGTAAATGAAGGAGGGAAGGAAGTCACGCAAGGTGCCCAAGAAGGTGGCTCTGACGGTTCCCGGTGTCTGAGGCGTCAGCCAGGTACTGTCCCCCTCACCTGCTGTGTGAACACGTGCACACACTCGGGCACTGGGAAGGATCAGATATCCAGCTGTGACACTGACTTCCCCTGCTTTCTGTGGAGTTTTACAAAGAAAACAGTCTCAAAGATATCCTACCCTGTGGTATCAAAAAGTCCCAAGACAACACATGCTGGTGTGGATGTGGAGAGAAAGGAATTCTTACACCCCATTGATCCAGCAGACCCTCTGAGGTTTATACTCAAAAGGAAAAGGTCGCTTTACCAAGAGGACTCCTGCACTTGAATGTTTAACAGCAGCACAATTCATAATCACGAGGATGTGGAAACAACCCAAGTGCCCACGGACACATGAACAGATTGATAAACTGTGGGTTTGTATACTGTGGAGTACGCTCTGCCATAAAAAACAGTGATCTAGCAGCTTTTTGGACAACCTGCAGAGAACTGGAAACCATTCTTCTAAGTAAAACATCACATAAACGAAAAAGCAGACACATATTCTCAATACCAAATTGGAACTGATTGACCAACAGTTAAGTAAGGGCATATACAGAAATAAATCTCCATGAAGATTGAGCTGGGGCAGGGGGAGGGCAAATCCACAGCTGTTGGGTGAAAGGCACACTTACATGTATAACTGTGACTCAAACAGTACAAAGTACACAAACAAAACATGTACACCCCCTAATATTCTGAAATAAAACAGACAGAGAGAGGGGGGGGGGAAAAGATATCCTAGCCCAAAGCCTTTGGTCACTTCGATTTGTATATTTATTTAGAATATGACAGGGGTACACGTGTTTCTGTTATATAAATTGCTTTTTTTACAGTTTGCATCAGAAGTGCACCCATTATATTTGCTAGGTGTGAACTTACACCCCACCACATGCTTGGATTCCACTGAGTTTTATCCCTGCAGTGGCCACGAGTGCTGAACCACCGGTTCCAGTTTAGTAGTGGGTACATGTACAGTTTGTTTTTCTGTTCTTGCAATGCTTCACTTAGAAGAATGGTCGCCCTGTGTTTTTAACGACTGAGTAGTGCACTACGGTGTACATGTACCACATTTTCTTTTCTTTTCTTTTTCTTTTTTTTTTTCTTTTTGCAGTTTTTTGGCTGGGGCTGGGTTTGAACCCACCACCTCCGGCATATGGGACTGGTGCCCTACTCACTGAGCCACAGGTGCCGCCCAGTACCACATTTTCTTACTCCACTGGTGTGTTGATGAGCAGTTGGGTTGATTCCATATCTTTGCGATAGTGAATTGCGGTGCTATGAACATCCAAGTGAAGGCATCTCTTAATTCACAGGTAACATGACTTTTTTTCCTTTCGATAAATCCTTAGTAGTAGGATTGCTGGATCAAATTATAGGTCTACTTTCAGCTCTTTAAGTTATCTCCATACTATTTTCCAAAGATGCTGTAAACAGATGGACAAAACATATCATGCTCACTGCTCGGTAGAACCAACATTATTAAAAGGTCTATACTAGACAAAGTGATTTACAGATTCAATGCAATACCCATTAAAATACCAATGTCAGTCTCCCCAGATCTATAAATAATAGTTTTATACTTCATGTGGAACCAGAAAAGACCTCAAGTAGCCAAGGCGACCTTATTCAATAAGCACAAATCGGGAGGCGTCACCTTCCCAGACTTCAAGCTATACTATACAGCCACGACAGCGTGGTACTGGCACAAAAACAGAGACACAGGATTAAGGTAGAACAGAGAACCCAGACATGAAACCATCCTCATATTGCCATCCAGTCTTTGAGAAAGCCAACAATAACATACACTGGGGAAAAGAATCCCTATTCAATAAATAATGCTGAGAAAATTGGATAGCCACATGTAAAAGCCTGAAACGGGACCCACACATCTCACTACTCACAAAAATTAGCTCATGTGGATAACAGACTAAAACTTAAGGCATGAAACTATAAGATTTCTGGAAGAAAATGTTGGAAAAGCTATTGTAGCTAGCAGCCAAGGCAAAGAAAAAGAAGACTCCAAAGGCAATCACAGCAACAATAAACATTAATAAATGGGATCTGATTAAATTACAATGTTTCTGCATAGCCAAAGGAACAATTAATAGAGTGAATTTTCACTTCATTTAGCCCAGGGGATAAAGAGATGGTGGGGATGGGAGGGGACATTGGTGAGGGATGTGGCTGTGATAGAATTTCTCTTTAGAGAAGAAGGCCCTACTATGGGCCCCATCTTTTTTCTCTTTAGGAGCAGGGTAATGAAATTTCTATCACCCAAACCCGGGGAAATGGACTTCAGGGGTCCGCTTAGAAAACCATGGAATGGGTTTCTCCAGAGGGCTGGTGCCCAACCTACAGGAAGAAGGTGGGAAGAACTCTGGACGGAGCTGACCCTTCCATCGGGAGTCCAGAGGGAGGTAGAGGTGAGCTGGGGCCCCCCAGGGCTGAGGGGAGCTTGAGTGCACGGCCACCTACGGAAGCAGTTCGTCTTGACCGAGGGAAGTGCAGGAAGCCTTTTGAAGAACATGCTTGCCAGCTCCCCTGTGAGAGAGAAAGGGAGCGAGCGGGAGAGAGAGAGCACTCGTCTGCCGCCCAGCCCGGACAGTCTGAAGCCTCCAGCCCAGGGAGAGCCTCTTCTCTCCCGTCCCCCTGCCTGGTCTCTGGTGCCAAGCACACGAGCAGCCAGATCTGAGCTGGGAAATTTGAAGCTAAGTTCAGGCGTCTGAATATTGCATGGATTTGGACATTTTAATTTCTAAACTGAGTTTGTTTTATGACTAAAATTGATCTGAAATCTTAGCTAAGAGTAACTGTTAAAGCCACAAACTCCCAAATCTTCACCCAGGGGCCGCTGATCACCCACGAGTCACCCTGAGGGACAGCACGTGTGCTCTGTATGGTGGGGTGACATCACACCATCTGGGGGGCGAGCTCCTTCCCAGACACGGACTTGGTGCTGGCCTATTTGAGACAGCATCTCTGCAAAGCACGTTTTTTGTCTTTCAAGCTTGCAACCTGATCAATGGGTCAACATCATGGAGAGAAATTTTAAAAATGCTCAGGAAACAGAAGTCCTCTCAGCAGCAGCAGATACCAGATGTCAGTGACTTATAGATTAAAAGACCTGCACGTCCCCAGTGGAATTCCTGATTTCCTCTGCACCTACCAAACCTGGTGGGCCTTCTGTCTTCCCCGTCTCAGTGGGTCACAGCACCGTTCATGTGGGTTCTCTGGATAAATCTCTAGAAATCCTCTTTTCCCTTCTCTCCTGTACCCTCCATTCATTCAGTAACAGTAACCGATCATCTCTGCTCCAGAATGCAGCACGCCTGCATGCTCCCCAGCCCGTCCATCCCCTGATCTTGCCAGGGGACTCCTGCTGTGGTCTCCCAGTGGGTCTTTTTTCTCTTACCCTCTTACAGTTTATTCCCCTAACACCTAGATTAATTAATCCCTAACCCCAAACCAGCATTATCAGTGGAACATCCGGATTGTCACTGTAGTCTCCGAGGCTCTCTGCAATTTGACGCCGGCCGGAGTCACTGACTCACGTCCCGCTTCTGTCTTTGAGGAAGTCACGTGATCACACCATGCCAGGGGCGACAGCATCTCAGAGCCTTGGTCCTGGCATTTATCCTGCTCCTGGGTGCAGGGCACTCCTCAACTCATTCAGAACTTCATGCTGTTCCATTCCCATCTCACCTCCTCAGAGAAGCCCTTCATGACCATTCTTCCAAAAACAAAAACACAACCCCTCCGGGTTACCTGCTGTCTTTTCAAGCGGCTTTGCTTTTCTTCTCAGAAGTTACTAAGGAACCTTTTGTGCTCTGTGCTGGCTTATCATCTCTGCTCTGTTAGAACCGAGACCATGCTTTACTCCTAGAGCCCTTGGAACAATCGTAAAACCTAGTAAGTCCTCAACCAGTATTTTTCACTTATTGCTTAGTTAATCGACTAGTTAATATCTGAGGAAGTAAATATGTAATATAACCAAAGAGCATTGGATTTGAAGTAGTGGATTCCACACTGATTTTTGTCATTATTGAGTTGTGTGGATTTGGACAAATGACTTTAACTTTCTGTTCTTTTCTTTCTTCACTTTCAAAATGACCTTTAAGGTAGCCTTCAGCTCCGTGATGTCTAAAACCTACGGCCACCTCTGACACAGGACGGTGCTTCTGGTACTTTGCACGGTATGTACAGGCGTCATGCATCGAGTCTTCCGGGGACCTGCAGGCGTCTGTCAGACCGCCCTTCTCCCCTTCTCCCTTCCTTTATTAGAATTCTGTGGGCCATCTTTATGTGACAAGCACCCAGCCACGTACTTGTGAGACAGATCATTCAGACACTTTCTCTGTTTGCAAGAAGTTCATAATCTGAAAAACAAGGCAGAAGTAGAATATAATTAATCTTAATACAGTTTAACAAGTACATGTACAGAAAAATGTCCAATATGGCCTGGCTGTGTGAAGTGGCCTGTCTCAGGCTCACTGGGGAGGGCAGAGGGAGAGGTGCAGGGTGCTGTGCAGAAAGGCGACACCCAGCACGGAAACAGCCCCCAGTCTGCTGCCGTGGAAGTCCCGGCCGATCGCTATCCCTGCGGTTTTGGCAGAATGCTGGGTGCGAGACCAGCGCGCAGTGAACAGGGGAGTGAGGAGGGCTGGAAGGGGTGAGTCGCTGCATCAGCTCCTCTGCCGGGGAGTCTGAGGAAGACAGCAGGGAACTGGGCGAGGAAAAGGGGTCGAGGAGGACCTGTTAAGGATGGAACCCACAGAGGGGTGCTGGGGATGAGCCCTCAGAGGCAGGAACAGACCTGGAACGAGGCTCGGGGAAGGAGGCTGCAAGGGGTGAGCTCCGGGGGCAGCTTGGCCAGCAGGGCCAGGGAGTTCGCCATCCTCTGGGACAGACAAGAGGAGTCAGGAGAACCAGCTGGGGCATTTGGAGAGCACAGGAGGAGAAGTAAACGCTGAGGTCACGTGCTGAGCCACAGGGAGGGAAGGTCGGGTAGGAGATCAGACGAGTGAAACCGGCCATGAACGCTGGCTGACTCAGGCCAGCAGACGAGGAGATAGTGTTTGTGTTGACAATTACACTTTCAACCTAATGAGTTACTTATTTTTGATGATTCCTGTCTTTATCATGAACTATTAGTAGGCATTAAACGGTGCGTGGGCTCACACTTATTTCCAAAGGTAATTATTGTTAATATTCCTCTGCTATTTTAACTTCCTACTAAGAAAGCATAATAAACAAGGATGCTGAAAACAGAAGGCTCAGCATACAGCATCCCAGTCCAGAGGCAGGAAGCCCATTAGTCAGCTGAGCGCTTCACCCACCACGTGGGCTGGGGACTTACCGGTGGGGCCTGGTCTCATCTTTAGCATATGGCATATGCCTGCATTCGTCAGCAAACATTTGTTTATCACCTCCCTACGTCAGGTGCTCAGGTGGTCAGGGAGGGTTCAGCAATAGAAGGCCCAGCCCTCACCCATCAGAAGCAAATTCTTCTGTGCATGTAGACCCAGGAACTTATCCAGCACACCTACCTAGTTTCCGGTATTAAGATGAAACACTACAAGTGTTTCATGAAACCCATGAGGAATATTTTGATTTTATTTTATTCAGGTTTCTGCAATAGCTTTGGTGCTGCTCAGTGGCAAATCATTGAGATTCTATTTTATGAGGTATTTAGTGCCCTGGAAGCAAATACGTAATTTGGAAAAGACATAGTCTCTTGTTCATTGCTTTCTTTCCTATCCTCCGCTGTCAGCCTGCAGGTTACCACTCTGTGCAGAACCTGCCATTTGTCTTGAGTCATGCTTGGCGGGTTTCCCTGAGCTCTCCGCAGTAGCAGAGGTGTTGGTGACTTCCCGAGATTCTGCCTTCAGCCGCTGGGGGGCGCTATTGCCCTCCCTTACCCATTGATGTCTGTGAGCAAGTTATTCAGGTGGGATAGAAGGTAATTCACATGCAACAGGAAAGAAAGCCTTGGAGGAAAGGTCAGCCTTATCACAATCCTGGGGATCTGAGGTAATAAATTTGCCCATTTCTTCTTTAATATTCAACTAGCTATTCCCCATCACACCTTGTATCTTTCAGCCATTGAGGTTGGAGAGAAGTTGTGTTGACTGTAATTTCCAAAGGACATTTCTAATTTCCTTCCTTCTTTCTCTTTTCAACCTTCCTTTCTCCTTTCATTTCTTCCTTCTTTCGTGTAGTCATTTATCCACAGATATGTCTTGAGCACAGATGCTGTTCTAGGCTCTGTTAGATTCTGAGAGCATGGAGTGGAATAAAAACAGTCTTCACCCCCAGGGACCTTACAGTCCAGACAGAGACAGACAACACAAGCCACGTTCACACTGCCACGTGGATGGCAGCGCTGGCAGAACACACAGGACACTGGGGGAGGACGGAACAGAAGCTTCCAAAACTGCGAGGAGGTCAGGTAACTCTGCCTTTATACTGACCCACCAAGGATGAGCGGGAGGTAGCCAGATGGAGCTGGGTGGAGAGGGGAAAGGTCTTAAATAAATGGAAAGATCTTGATGATAAATGCATGGGTTTTAGTTGCAATATAGAGGAAATTGATAAAGGAATTAGGATACGATTACTGTAGTATCAGCTGAAAAGGACCAAGGAAAGAATATTTCTTTTCTTTACTTCTCGTTGAAACTTTGACTTCTTTTCCCATTGATCAATTCCGATCTGAGGGGAATTTACTGGAGTACTGTAACCACATTTACTAATTCGTTAATCTGGGTAAGAGAGCTCATTCTTTCCTCTCTGTGGTGGCTCACCCTTTGTAATCCTGCGTGGTCTTTTTGTAAGGGCGAATATGAGGACTAGATGGAAGTATGGCTGATATCAGATCCTCTCAACCAGTGAATGAGGGCAAGGAGCCTTTAATTTCCTTCAGCTTTCCAATGTAGACAAAACTTGGCTCTTAACTCATGAAATAACTTCTCAAAACAGCCTACAGTTTCGAATTTCTCAAGGCTGTTTAAACAACCATAGATGTCCCTGTTCTTCCACAGGAATTTCCAATTTGGTAAATCTGATATGGGGCCTAGACTTCTCTGCTTAAAAAAAAAAAAATCCCCTAATGATTTCAATGTCAAGCCAGCGTTGTGAATCAGAGTTTTTGACTATTTTCAAGTAATAGATTGTGGTGGAAAGATGTTAACATTCAGAATCGCTTTTGCACTGCTGGTAGGACTACAAACTAATACAATCTCTATGGAAAGACATATGGGGAATCCTCAAAGAGCTAGAAGTAGACCTCCCATTTGATCCCCAATTCCATTACCAGGTAACTACCCAGAAGAACACAAGTCATCTTACCACAGGGACATTTCCACCAGAATGTTTATTGCAGCTCAATTCATAATTGCCAGACATGGAAGCACCCCAAGTGCCCATCAACCCATGAATGGATTAACAAACTATGGTGTAAGAACACCATGAGTACTATTTAGCAAAAGAAAAGATGGAGATTTTACATCTTTTGTGTTTACCTAAAGTTGAAACACATTCGTCTTAGTAAAGTCTCTTAAGAATGGAAAAAAAAAGTATCTCATGTACTCAATACTAATATGAAACCAATATATAAACAACTACATGCCCACATGACAGAAAAAGAAAAGTACAGTCTAGTGGGGGATGGAGGGGGGCGACTGGTGGGACCTCACCTGCACAATGTGAGGGTGTCCAGCATCCCTCCTCCAGGTGAGGCTCAACTACAGCGTGAACCTTACCTTAGAAATGAAAACAATGTAACCTAAACATTTGGACTCATACCAATCTGAAATAAAAAAAATAACGTTTGGAGTCACAAAAATTTGACACTGAATTGTGGTTCTGTCACATACTAACTGTGTGACCTTGGCCAGGTTACCACATCTCCCTGAGTTGGAGATTTTTCATCTCTGAACTGGCAGAGGCAGCATCCAGCTCAGAGGTTTGAAGTGCTGAGTGAAGGCGGGAAACTTCCCTAGAAACACAAGAGTCACAGTCACTCCCAGGGAAGGATCTCAGGAACCACGGCAGATACTCACCCCGGGTGGGATCTCAGGAACCACGATGGACACTCACCCCAGGTAGGATCTCAGGAACCATGGCGGTTCTCAGGAACCACGACATTCACTCCCTGATAGAATCTTGGGAAACATCCCTTTTCAACTGAGCTGGTGAAACAACCATAACACAGACACCCTTTTCATTTCTCAGCTCCTTTTGAGGATGAGGTGACACTGAAAGTGTCAGAGTCAGAGCGGACATTAATGGCCAGTGCTGTAGTGGTAGTCCACGCTTTTGTTTTGACACAAATTTATTGAGCATCTATTTTGTGCAAGGCTTATTCGTTTCTTTCTTAAATATCCCTGAGTCTTTCCCCCCTGTGCTACTGTCGACAGTGTGGTCTCCCATCAGCTTTCTCCATCCTAATTGATCATACTGGCTTTAATCTCACTCTCCTCCAATCAACATGATCACACAGCATCACTGTTTATATCCCCTCTCTGCCAGGGTCACACCAAGCTCCTGCGCAAGGAAAACACAGCCCGTCAGAGCTGCCTGCTTCATTATCTTGTAACATCTGCCTGCTGAGTAAGGAAGGGTACTAAGGAACCCTTAAGGATTCCCCCCAAATTTCCTACTTGGTGTATTTTACTCAGGACATTCCCTTGGCCTGGAAGACCCTTTTTTGTGTAACAAAAGACACGCATTTAACCTGTCATTATTGAGTGTCAGTTTGAGTGAGTCTCTTGAGGATGTTTCAGATCTCCCTCGTGTCCTGTCCCCCATATCCTGTCCCCCCGGTGTTCTGTCCCCCTGTGTGCTAGCCCCCTCAAGTGCTGCCCCCCCTGGTGTCCTGTCCCCCTGTGTCCTGTCCTCCTGGTGTGCTGTGACCTCCGGGTTACACCAAGGACACTGGAGCCCAGAGAGTTTGGGATTTACAGGAGCAGCCTCCTCTCCCCTCTCAGAAGCCACTGTCCGTTCTCGGTTACAACTGCTTCCTTGGAGTGGAAGAAAGGAAGGAAGGGAGGGAGGGCAGGAAGGAGGGAAGAAGGTCGGAAGCAAAGATCCGAATGTGTGAACGTGGGGCCCTGCTATCCATCTCCTCCTGGTCTTTGCCATGTGCTACAGTATTTGCAGTAGTGCCACTTTGTGGTTGTTTCACCAGCTCAGTTGAATAATGCTGCCATTAATGTCTCCTCTGACTTTGACACCTTCAGTGTCACCTCATCTTACAGGGCAGTGAACAAGTGGGTGTGTAATTACCACTAGATGCCGAGCATCGGTGAAGTCCTAGTGTTCACACCAAGGCCTCCAGGTCGCATTACAGTAAGTTCCAACTCAGTTCATCCACCTTCTCTAACCTCTGTGAAAAGGTGCATATGGAATTGTCACTGCCGCTGCACAACATCCCTAACTCTCCTCCTTTCTGCTTTATGGGAGGGGCTGCCATTTACAGAAAACATGCCTGCTCCCAAAGCCTGTCCCCTGTTCAATGCTGTCTTGTACTGAGAGTTAATTCTATTTCTTTCCGAACAACTGGGAACCTCTGCTTCTTTGAAGATAGCTTTGTGTTTAGAAATCCATGAAAATGTTACACGATATTGAACCATATATTGTAGATCATAAAATCAGTGATTTGCTAAACAAACATTCCTTGCTTAAATAAAACGCAGCAAGTCTTTCAACACCAAGGGCGCGGCTGCATCACAGAGGCCTGTGGCTCACGCACCCTGTTCCTGGTGATAAGGTCTTCATTAAACATGAATGCTCCTCAAAATGTAGCTGCCAGGCCAGGTTAGATTTATTCAATGACTGATTAAACATGAGGGTATTCACCTCACATTCTAGGACAAAACTTGGGAACAGAGTTATAGAAATGAAGTAGAAGGAGATCAGCATGATGAGGGCACGGGCTGTGACATGCCACTCTTGAATTTTGTCCTGAACATCTTAGGCAGTAGGCAGAGGCCTTCTGGAAGGTAATTTTTAAAATCCATGTATAGTCAAAGAGGTATCAGATTAAAAACTTAATAGTTTCATTTCTTTAAGTAGATGTTTTATTTTTAAGAAAAAGACACCACATATAATATCTAAATATACTTCTTGCCAGAGAGTGTTAATAACAAAGCATTTTCTAGTCTTTCAAGAACCATTTTCTAATGAAAAGTCGTGACAGAGAAATTGGAACTTGATTTTTAAAAGAAAAAATTATCCACAATTACCTAAACATCTCAACACTTGGTTGGGTTATAAGTGAAGAGTAAGTGCTCTGTACTTATACATGCCAGTTGTTTGTTTCATTTTCTATTTAAATTAAATTTTATAAAATAGCAAGATATATGTAATGTATTTAGTATACCCCAAATTCCTGGGAGTCTAAGAAAAAATTTGGTGTTTTCGTGTTCTTAGTTTTGCCAAGAAGTTGATGGATAAACAGCCAAAAAAGAAAAAAATTCCAAAAAGAAGACTTGAAAAAATATTCAACCTTAATGGCAACTAGCTAATGTAACTTAAAAGAATAGTTAGATACCAATTAGCAAAAATTCTGGAAAAGGTGATTACTCCATGAGGACAAGGGGCCAGTGACACAGGCAGTCTCCAGCACAGGTGGCCCAAAATAGAATAAATAACTAACAGAGCTGGCTTTTCAACAACACATTGACAGACCCTATACAGAATCTTTAAGGTATCGGCCCATGGGAGGAGAATTCCACTGCTAAGAATCTATTTTAAGGGGATGATCAAAAAAAATTAAAGCTTTGTGCACAAAAGTGCTTATTGCGGCATAAGTTAAACAGTCACAAACATGAAACTCTAACTATCCAACAGTGGGGGGGCGGTGAGAAAGTAGGAGAGGTCATTTAAAATAACATCCACAAGCTTTCGTTGTTATAGGAACAGCTAATCAGGTGGTTTTATTTACCGCATGACTTCAACAGAGTAAAAGGCACTCCTGCCATCCTCCTGCTGGTGTTACTAACAGAAGACAGAATGTACCTGGCACTTGCTGTGTGCAAGCCACTCTCACAAGCCTGTTGTATGTATTTGATGCTCAAGCACGTGGCTGAGGCAAGTGCCATTGGTCCCCATCGTACAGGCGAGGACAGTGAGGTCACTCAGAGACTGGGTGGCTTGTCCCAAGTCACACAGCCTGAAAATGGCAGGGCTAGGTTGTATTCTTTATTTTTATAAGTTTTATTGAGGTATAATTCACATAATGTAAACTTCGTCCTTTGAAAGTGCATGCATCAGTTTGTATATTCCTAGTATCTACAGAACTGTCCCAGGATGCCATCTTACAACACTTCATCATCTTCAAAAGAAACACATTCCCACTAGCAGCCACTTTCCATTTCTTCTCCTGCTCACTGGCAGACACTGTTCCAGTTTGGTATGAAGTTTCCTGTTCAGGGCATTTCCCATAAATGGACTCACCCATCTCTCACTTAGCGTGGTCTGTGCAGGGCGCGTCCGTGATGCAGGGTGCAGGAGCCTCTTCTTCCTTTCACAGACACTGTGCACGTTCTGTTTCCAGCCATCAGCTGATAGGCGTTGGTGTCACTTCCTGTCACTTCCACTTCTGCTATTATGAATAATGCTGCCCTGGGCATGCGTGTGCAGTCCGGGTGTGACACGTGCGTTCCTGGGGCTGTGCCCAGCAGCAGTGCACTACCTCCTGCCCCCTTAAGCACTACGCTCTGCGTGGAGGGAGATAAATACTCCCGAATACTCATATTTGCTAATGCTAGACAATAGAATTAAGGCTGAATTCTGTTCTGTAGACGCTTTTTCTTTGAAGTTTACCATGATTAAGCCTACTTTTACAATCAAGTAAAACCATTAAAGTCATAAACTCCTTCGATAAGCCTTTAAAATCTGGTGTTTGCCCTTTCCACTGTCTGAAAATGAAGGTTACCAGGGGCCTTGGTGTCGAGAAGTCCTCAGAACTTTCTGTCAGTTTGCTGCTGTGAGCAAGCCTTGCCTCCATGAGCTGTGAAGGAGCCTGGAGGCGACAGGAGACGCAGGTCGGGGGAAACGCCTGTGAAGTGACAGGGATGCGAGAAGGGAATTTGGTGGAATCTGAGCCATTTCCTCGCACATAACACACAGCAGGAAGGCAGGACTGTGCCCTTTTCTTTTCTTCCGGTGGCATCTTAGGGCCCAGCAGAGAGTCTGCTCCACTGTGTTTTTTTTTTTTTTTTTAAATAATTTTATTGAATCATAATTATGTACATTGGTGCAATCACAGGGCACAATTCATATACATTCAGAAATATTTTGATCATACTGTTACAGATATCCTTCATGGCATTTCCTTGATCACTATA
>CAUYON010050748.1:0-87511 GCA_963573935.1 Arctocebus calabarensis | reverse complement strand
ACATTCATTCACCTTGCCCCTGGCGGAAGGGACTGTATTCATTCGTTTTCTGGCCAAGGAACCCATACACCTATATATACCCTGAGACTAAAGGCCTAAAGGAGGAGATGGGGAAAGACTGGGAGAGAAACGGAGAGAGCTTCTCTCTCCCCACTAGAATTCTCTCCCTGTACCAGGAGCTTTAGTGTTTTCTGTATTCTTTTCTGTAAATAAATTCTGTCTTACCACTGGGGGGTGGGGGGAAATAATGTAATGAAGAATAATAAAATACATGTGAGAAATTAAAAAAAAATAAAGGTATGTATCAATCCTGAAAACTTTAAGAATATAAACCAAAAATATTATATTACAATGGTACACTAAATTACTTTTTTCCAATTTAAATGATAAATTCACATATTTCAGAGTAGTCTTGTAAGATTCTATGACTGGCCAACTGTGCATATTTGCTATAAGTAAAACCGAACATTGGTATTTATTGTTTATTAGGTATCTACTTAATCAGAAGTTTAAATCTCATCAGAAAATTAATTTTTGATTGATAAAATATTAGAGATTTTATCTATAAAAACTCAAGCAAAAATTTTTTTGGAAATAAATTCTTTGCTCACAGGCAATTGCACCAAGTAAACATTTTCTAACTAATCCATTTTATGTAGCAAAATGGTGTATTCATTTTAAACTAAAAATCAAGGAAAACTTAAAGACACGGTTAATAAATATTTAAAATATTGGAACTGTTACATGAGGGATAATTACAGAACAACTTTTGGAAAGCTTTTATAATGAATTCATTTTTTAAAGCATGTGGTTTCTCTTTGTTTATTTGTTTGTTTGTTTTCGAGACAGAGTCTCCCATTAACGCCCTCAGTAGAATGCCATGGCGTCACACAGCTCACAGCATCCTCCAGCTCCTGGGCTTAGCTAATTCTCTTGCCTCAACCTTCCGAGTAGCTGGGACTACAGGTGCCCACCACAACGCCCGGCTATTCTTCTATTTTACAGTTCAGCTGAGGCCAGGTTTGAACTCACTACCTTCGGTATATGGAGCCAGTGCCCTACTTGATGAGCAACAGGCGCCACCCTGGTTTATCTTTCTTACTAAAATACAGTACAATTATATTTTTAGTAGCTAATTCATTTTATAGTTCAAAAAAAGGATTCTAAAAGGAAACAACTGTGGTTATATTTTAAAGGGATTTTTCAGATTAAAATGAAGCAGTATTTTAGAATAATTAAGACAAAAATCACATGAGTGACTTCCGCCATGTTCAGAGACATTCCTTAAATAAAATTTCATGAATGATACACATATTTACCTCTGCTTCTGTCATTGTGTGTCTAGTTACAGAATATTCTGATGAAAACTGAGGTCATTAAAATTCACCCAATCCAAGTGAATACTGAAGTTTCATACAGTATGACAGAATATGTTGTCCATAATTTTATAAGAAGAACTCTCATTTTCCTCCACTGGCATTAATCTGAATGTTAGCTGATTGTTTTAATTACAAGGAATATATGTAACTATGACAACAATATCATATAGATTCTCAAGTGCTTCAAATCCCCGCTTTACATACAAATTGTAGGTAGGTCTGCAACATCCCAAAAGAAATTGTATTGCTTATTCTAAATGTTACATAACAACATCGACTCTAGTCTAGACATTGCAGATTCAGAGGGAGAGAGGGAGGGAAAGAAGGGGGGAAGAGGGGAGGGAGACAGGGAGGGGTGAGGAGGAGAGAGGGAGGCACAGACACAGAGAAAGAGAGGAAAGAATTATAAGAGCCCTTAAAAATATAAAGGTGAACATTTAACTTACAAATAGATTTTAAAGGAGGGTTTTAGTAGGTTTAATAATGACCCAAGACAACAGAACCATAACAGTTCTTAATGCTGGTAAGCTGTGAATGGTACTACGAGGGGTAAAAGTTTGTAGCTAGGATTAACAACCTCGAGGTGAGATGCCTTATTATCCTGGTTGGACTCTAAATATGGTCACAAATGTCCTTCTATGACAGAAGTGAGGACAGTTAGGTGTACACCCAGAACACAGAAGACCGTATAAAGACAGAAGCAGGAAGAAACGCCTGAAGACATTACACTGACTGGACATGGAGGGAAGGGCCACAAGCTAGAGGGGACAGCTCCAGAAATTGGCAGAGGTAGTAAAGGAGTCTCCTTTAGAGCCTTGGAAAGAAGCGTGATGCTACCAACCTACATGCTGCTTTTCACACAGTGATGCCATGTTGAACATCTGGCCTTAGAATCGGGAAAAAATTAACTTTGTTATTTTAAGTCACCACATTTGTGGTAATTTGCTACATCAGCCCCAGGAAACAAATAGTTTCCATGCATAAAGGCAATGGAAAAATGGTTTAGAAAAATGGGCCTGACAATGTAAAACCTTAATGTTATGTATGCCAAAAATAAAATTGAATATAAACTTTTAATATCGTTTGACTACAAGTATTAAAGAATAATTTCAATATATAAAGAATACAAATTACTAATATACCGCATTAAAATAAGACAAAGGTTATAGCAAGACAATCTCCAAAGAAACATAAAATATAACATATATAATATGTTATATGTATATTTTATATCTGATAATGAAGAACTAATATTTGTATCTCTAAATTGGCAAAGTCCAAAATCATCTTCTTTCTCATTTTAGTTGAGGGTATTATAAATTAACTATTGGCATCTTCTTCTCATGGGAGGACAAACTGTATCATTCTAGAAACATTTTGATATATATAACGTATAAGGAATTATAAGGGTATGTATATTTGATTCTTAATTTAACTTATAAAAATTTGTCTTACGAAAGTCATCAGAATGATTTGTACAAAAGTATTTTTCATGGTACCATTTATAATAGAGATGACTAATAACAAAACAAATGTTTAATAATAGAATATATTTATAATATTGCCAGATAATATAATAAAATATGATGACATGAATCATGATTTATAAGCATAATTAATTACATCAGAAGGTTGTTAAAAGTAAATCTGATGAAATTTCAATGCTTAAGCAAAAAGGAAAATGTCAACTTGTACAGTATATACAAATATTGTGGAAAGCAAATCAAACCAATAGAAATTTATGACACTGTATATTCAAAAATTAAGTATGGAAAAATTTTCCTTGAAGTTTTATAGTAGTATAAAACTACTATAGGAGCTACGTAGATAAATTAGTTTTATTTTAAATTTCTAGTGGATTGATAATAAGATTTTATCTTTAAAAAAACTTTAATTGCAAAAATCCAACATTACATAAAAAGATATAATCTGCATCCACATATTCAGTAATGAGATTAACATTTTGTATTCTTTCCATCTGGTTTCAGAAAAAAAATGGAAGAAGTAACAATGTAAGAAAGTACCATCCTTCTCTCCTCTGGTTTCTAGAGTTAACAAATGTCACAATATTGATGTAGTTAACATTTCTAACGAGGAAAAAAAAAAATCAAAAAAAATTTTTTAAACATACCTTTTGGTTTAGAAGGGGTATTTGATAAAAAGTGTTGAAAATTTCCAATATTTCAAACAGAATCTTTGGACTGCTTCTGCGTATGCTCACCATGGCCCGCTGACCACTGGTAACAGATGATTTCTATAACGTCCTCTTTTTTCAAGGCTCTGTTGCTGTGTATGCTCAAACAGAATATTTTGACTGGCCCGTCAACCGAAGAGAAGAATACTTTCTACAAGATGTAGAATGAACAGCTGTTTCTATCTCCAAAATTCTTTGAATAAACTCAGGGAACCACTGAGGCTGCATAAGCCACAGCAACCCTGCCCCTCATGACCACCTCCACCCCCGGGTAACTGTCCAGAAAAGAGCATAGCTGCCCGGACAGGGTGAGTCATAACAGAACCTTCCAACTACGGGCAGTGGTGACTCAGTGTTCAGAAGGTGAAATACGTGTCAAGGTTAAATTATTTCTTCAAGATCCTTTTGGCATGATTTACTTTCTGGATTACATCTGCACGAATTGACAACTAGGTTTTTTTATAATTGGGATAAAATGTTATATACATTAAAACCCTTTCTGCTTGTCTTGGGCAATACAAAATACCCATTTTCTTGTTATCATCCAGTAAATAGATACATAAATAAATTTTAAAATATGGGTAAATAACCACTGATAGTATTTGCCTCTATCACTGCAAGATAACAATTGTGCCTCTGTGGTCTCTTTTGCAGTGAACTACAGGGATATTGAATCCTTAATTGTTCAACCTAGTTTTCTCTCGTTTATGTTTTCCTACGATCTTCTACTTTCTCTTCAAATAACTTCTAGCCTATCCTTGAAAATGTCTGTGAATATATTAGTTGAGAGAAAATTATCAAATGGAATTTTAAAGAGCACTTCAAATTCTTGTAGAGACTATCAGACACTTCAAACAGCGCAAGCGCTCCCAGAACGCCTCGTGTGGGGGTGTTGCCCGAGTTTGCAGCATGTGGTTAAACAAATAATTGCACCGTAAGCTGGAGACCCGCTTGTCTTTTCCTGAGAGTCAGCAGATATGCATTTAAGTTCCTCCAGAATGTGTCTCTACTCTGCCTAATGATAAAAACTGCATTCTTTGGCCCTGTTATCTGCAGCGATTAAAATATTTTTTCAGACACATGTTTCAATAAACAGCACGTCAATGATTGTTTATAGTGCTAAAGGTTTTCTCTGAGCGTTTCACCTAAAAACCTCCACTCTTTGATCTCTTTATCCTCTGTTTTTTTTTTTTTTTTTCCTTTTAATGCAATGTATGTTGGGAAAGTTTCCACTTAGGAAAGACCACAAAAAAAGCTCCTCGAGATTTTTAATAGCCCAGTGTTCCCACTACACAGGAGTATAAGGCCTCAAGGAATAAGAAAATAACTGCCCATCAGAGGGACTTGTTGGTCCCTCACAGCCTGAGGAGGGTCAGTGGAAGGCGACATTTCACTAGACATCCATGTGCCAAGCTGTAAGGTCATGAGTAATAGGAGGCAAGGGTGTATCTGAACTTGGCAAATCATGTGCAATATTTTATGTAGTTCAGTTATCTCCTTCCCTGTTTCAGAGGAATACAGTGCTTTCCTGCACTTTGTTAGTTGCCAGTCTTCTGGCTCCTCAACCAAGTCATGTCCCTGCCCCAGCTATGGTATCTGAAGATGACCCAGAGTCTAAAGAATCTCTGAAGAGGGCTGGGTGCGGTGGCTCACACCTGTAATCCTAGTACTCTGGAAGGCCAAGTTGGGCCGATAGCTTGAGCTCAGGAATTGGAGACCAGCCTAAGCAAGAAGGATACCCTGTCTCTACTAAAAATAGAAAAACTAGCCAGGTATTGTGGCGGGTATCTATGCCTTTATCTACTTGGGAGGCTGAGGCAAGAGGATAACTTGAGCCAAAGAGTTAAAGGTTGCTTTGAGCTAGGATGCCATGGCACTCTGCCTAGGGCAGAGAGTAAGACTGTCTCCAAAATAATAATAATAATAATAATATAAAAAGAAAAACATTTTTGGAAAGAAATATGGAGAATTCTTAAAGAACTCAAATGAGACCTTCCATTTAATGCTATAATCCCACTACTAGGCATCTACCCAGAAGGAAAAATATTATTTTATTATAAGTACATTTGCACTAGATTGTTTAATTGCAGCTCAATTTACAATCACTATGATTGGAAACAACTCAAATGCTCACCAACCCAGGAATGGATTAATAAACTGTGGCATTATATACATATCATGCAATACTATTCAGTCATTAAAAAGATGGAGACTTCACATCTTTTGTATTAACCTGGATGGAATTGAAACACATTCTTCTCAGTAAAGTAGCAAAAGAATGAAGATGCAAGCATGCAGTGTATGCAATACTAATATGAAGCCTGTAGATGATCTAATCCATGTCCACATAAGAGGGAAACAATTCAATTCAGGTTGGAGGGATAGTGGAGAGGGGAGGATGCAGGGGGATTGGTGTTCTCCTACTTAATAGCACACCTCTTGGGTGTGGGACACAACTACAAGAGGAACTCTACCTAGCAAAATGCAAACATTGTCACCTAGTTGTTTGGACCCACACATTAACCTGAAATTAAAAAAAACAAAAATGAGAAGTGATTAGGTCATGGGGCCTCTACCCTCTTGAAAGGATCAATGTGGCAGTAATGGGAGCAGGTTACTTAATGTGGGAGTGGTTGGTTACCGAAGCGAGCTCTCCCCAAGTGTGTCCCCTCTGCCCCTTTGCCATGTTTGACCCAGTAAGAAGGCCCTTTCCAGATGCTTCAAGTGCCCAAAGCAGCCAGTAGAAGGTCTAATATGGGACCACATAAGAGAAGAACTCAATGCAATGGGTGTGGGACACAACTACAACGGAGACTCTACCTAACAAATGCGAGCACTGTGCCAAGTGGGTTGTACCTTCACACTAATACGTTAATCTGAAATTAAAAAAAAAAAAAAAAGAACCTCTGAAGAGATCATACTGTGAACCTAACTCTTAAATCAATCCCTTCACATAAAAACTTAGAAAATTGCAATTAGGACCAAGATAGGGTAAAAAAAAAATAGTAAGGAGCAGACTTGTGCTGACCACAGTCCACTTTTTTTTTTTTTTTAACCAATATAGGCAGGTAAAATAAACACATGTAGGTATCCTATTCCCCATTGTAGTACATTAAGATATTTTTTCATACAGATCACTAAGTAATGATGCTAAAATGTTACTATTTATAATGCTAAAAAGTTACTATCTACGCAAGAATACTACCTATTTTTTTGTGTGTTAGAGATAAAACCAGGTACTACATACTACTTAAACATGATTCTAATTCTTCTATTATCTAATGTGTGGAATTAGCAGTGAATTTGAGTCTGTCTCCAACTCTTACTAAATACATCATCTTGGGCAAGTCAGA
Organism: Arctocebus calabarensis; assembly: GCA_963573935.1. Taxonomy (NCBI): domain Eukaryota; kingdom Metazoa; phylum Chordata; class Mammalia; order Primates; family Lorisidae; genus Arctocebus; species Arctocebus calabarensis. Next base: position 80,585 of record CAUYON010050748.1, on the reverse strand, counting down.
TAATCTGAGTTTCATTTAAAAAAAATAATTTTTCAAGTGTTCTATCTTACACAATTATTTTAGAAGTCAGGTGAGATAAGAAATTAATTCAAGTCAACTATTTCAGTCAAGTGAAAATTATTTTTATAAAATGAAGTAGGTAATACTTTCATAATGCCTTAGTAGAGGGAAAACAGTTACATCTCAGATTTTTGACTCTGTTACTGGTTTTCTTTCTATTTCAATTTTTTTAATTGACCGCATGCAAACAAACACAACTAATATTATCCAATCTCAACAAGTCTAATTTCTTCTCCCCCTAATCAAAAATTATAGACCTTAGAAATCTTCAGACATTCTATTGCAAAGAGAGAAATCTTACAATCAACTACTGGCTGGAGAAATGCAAACCACTAGTATGATTTTTATTGAAAAAACAGTATACAGAAACATATAATTAGGCATATAGGCAATTTCTTATATATCATGCTGTTACTGATATATATATAAGAATATACAGTTTGGTTGCAATAATAGTTTTTCTTTTTTGGTGGGGTATTTGTGGGCTAAAACCAAGCCAACAAGGTAACATTATTTAACTGCTTAATTGCTTCCATTTTGTTTGGGAAACTTAACCTCAATTTAACCTTTGTGGCTACTGTGCAAGTCAAAATCAAATGACTTTGACGATCTAAGACCCAGAATAATAAACTCTTTGGGGGCTTAAACCTCTTTACCTTTAACAGAGGAACTGAACAGTCTTCAACTTGTTTGTGTTCATTGATTGATAATGAGCAGTTTCTCTGTCTACCTCTGTGTGGACCTATGTGAGGTCTGTGTTAGCCTGCTGGGAGTTGAGAGGGGGGAAGAGACAATCACAGTGTGTTTAAAAAATTGTTCTAAAGATGACATTTGGGAGGCATATATTTTGGCCCCAAGCCAACGCAATCTTTTTTTAAAATGCTAAAACAAGCTAGGCATTTTACAGTTTCATTTTAATCTGTCTTCACAATTCAATATAAATTGACAGTTCACAATTTCTAAGGAATGGGAACTTTAAGTGGCTACTTCTAGCAGTAGGTTATTTGAAAAGGACATGATGAAGAAAAAATTCCAGAGGGATGGTATTTTATTCTGATTTTATAATTTGCTAAAAGAAAACTATTAGGAATCAGCTCTTACTTGTCAATTATGAAATATCTGATTTTTACTTAGTTTTCTATTTAATCTGGCAACATATGTCCATGTCTAAGATGTAGAGAATCCCCTAAAGAGTTAAATATTTCTTATTAAATAAACATGAGATAGTAGTGATAAAACTCATAAAGCTTTTTCTTCCTATAGGTTTTTTCTTATAAGAATTTTACAGCATAAGTTCAAATGTAACCTGTGTGCTTTTTAGTCATTTGTGTAACAAGAGAAATATGTATAACAATTCAACATTATCTATGGCCTTGATAACACTATTGACTTCTTTATTCCATGCTACTAGAAACCTTTAATTCTATCAATGTTATGGTTGTTTGAGTTTTCAAGTGAAAATTGTATTTTGTTGGGATCCAAGGTGCTATGCTTTGGAGTGATGAGTAGAACAGCTGGGTTGGAATTTCTTACTGAGATACAGCAGGTTAGCAGCCAGGAGAGCTGATTTACACGATTGTTAGCCAAGAGTCACCTTCCAAGTGGACAGGAGGATTTGAAGCTGGGGCACATGGTCAGAGAAACTGACTCCAGTAAAAGCAATGGGTTCTCATTAAGTGAGGATATCTATGCTTAAGTGCAGACAGAGAGACTGCCTTTGAGCCAGAAGGCTGAGTCTAGAAAACTGTTATTTCCTTAGAGTTTAAAAGGCTATCCATGAAGTGATTGTCCCACAGACACAATGCCACACATCTAGGGACTGCTCCAGTCCTCTTTACATAAACTCATTATTACTACTACATGACTCATTCAACCTCACCACATGCTGGGCTTCTCCTGAGAAGCAGTTTGTTTTATCCTGACAACAAATGGAAGGATTTCTTGGGTCGCTGAACCTATGGAATTCTCCTAAGAATTAGAAGCTCTCTACTGATTAACCTAGAACCCCTCCAGAAGCGTAGACCTCCTTTTCTCACTCTTGTGAGCTGCTGCTAAGACAAGGTAATATAGTCAAGAATGCGATTTGAGGTGCACAAATAAAAATAAATCAATTGCTTGTATATATTGTATGTAAGTACAGTAACATATACTTATTGAGACTTTATACATTTTTTCTTAGCTTTCTGAGAAATTCAATGTTACATATTCTCATACTAAAGAAAACCAGAAGAATAAAATAGTCTTTAAAATAATATTCCATAATAAAAATAAGTGATTCTACCTGAGGTCAAAATGATATGCAACTCTGAACACTCAGCTGGCTCCAGGATTAGACTCTTTCTGAACACCTGCTAAAGTGGATAGAAAGAAGACAGATGCTCCAAGCGGTTCTCTTCCCTAATGTCATGGCTCCTTGCAGAGATGTTGGCAAGCACTGAGCAGGTATAAGACGAGTATTAGACCACTTAACTGTTACCTTATGGGCAGTCATTCTGTGGCATTGCCAATGGGGAGCATCACATAATTGAATAGTCAGCCATGGGGAGACAGGATTGACCATTGCATATGAAAGACCAAAGATGAGAAAACAATCTATACTCAAACAGAGGAGTACTGACCTGAATATAAAGGCAAAGTATGAAATAACACAGAAAGAATGACACTTTTCCCAGATGTGATAGTCAGTCTGTTGGAGCACATACAACAAAAAAGGGTAAACACATAAGAGCATTCTTGAAAATAAAGACGTCTCTGTAAGTTACAAACCTGTCAGAAAAACCTAAGATATATTCCTAATGTTTAAAAGACACTTATTGTTTACTAAAAACCAAATGTCTCCATATATAAATTAGGAAAACAAGTTTTGATCTTCATAGTAATTCAGGATGACATGCAAATAGTAAGCACTTCTATTTTATAGTGAAGAATCAAAACATATTGGATGGTATAACATAAAATACCATACTCTCCTACTCATTGCCAAAGATTGACTTATGTAAAATCATCAATTTATTTTAAAATGTCAAAAGTTTGAATTTTAAACAAGGTTGACTAAGAAAATTTGGATTTAAAAGCTTTAGTAAATATTTCCTTTGTGCTTAACTAATTTAGAATTATGCTTTCTCTAGAGACCCAGTGTTTTTTCAAAATGAAAGTCCTGGATAAGAGCCATAGGATCTTTTGTAACATTAATTAAAACACAGTAAATATTTACTGAGCATACATTGAGGGATTTAGAAATTCGTAAGTGGCAAGACAGATCTCGCCCCAGCCCTTACAGAGTCTCCAGTCTGAGGGAGAGAGTCTAAAAGAATAAAAATTATGGTAAAGGTTTCAGTGTGTCTATTAGCTTAAGTGACTAGTTGTTATTTACAACTGTAAGGTTATCATTTTTGTACAGATAATAAGTATAAAATGTAGATTAAGATATATATTTTATATATTACATATGTATGTACATACAGTACATGGATACAGCTGTACAATGTATTATATATATATGTTTTATGTGTGTTAATGCAGGTAGCAGAAAGTTAGGATAGTTTTTGTTAATGGTTATTATTTTCTCCATTGCATTAAGAAGCTAAATTATCTCTGAGAGGGAGAGATAGAGGGGGAAATATTGTCATAGAGAAAGATGAAGACTATGGAATTAATGCTGTAGAGAAATATGGAGAGAAAGCCTACAAAAACTAAGCAGACTCGTGGGGCAGCAGCAGGAGCAGGCTGATTCTGGTCATCATGGATACTGTTAGCTGCTTTCATGGTTCTGTGATTTTTTTCCCCCAGTAGTCCTGGTAGATGCGTGGAGATGAGAGACTGGTTCAAATGGTCCAAGATTGGCGTTTAGCAGAAAGATGCAAAGAATGTTTAACTAAGTTGGAGACATGAGATATTAACATGGTGAATTATAAGCTAAACAGGGAAAATGGAAAATGAATGAAAGAAAATGACAACTATTGAGAAAATAGAACAGGTTACTGGATGTAGAGACGAAGCAAAGAACTGAACTGCTCTACTTGAGTAAGAAAACTGGGAGGAAGGAGGCTGTGATAGATTTAGTCTTCTCAGTCTTTTATTCCAAACTGTTCAGGGTGATGACAAGGGCCAGATGTGACTATGGAATTTGGTCCCTGAGGATGAATAAAGTGGAGATGAGACAAAGAAAGTGAAAAAACAGGTTACTGTCTGGGTAAAAATAAAGACATTAAATTTCTCTAAACGAGGAATAGGTTTTGGATGGAAATAAGAGAGAGAAAAAAGAAAAAACTTAAGTTGGACATTAAAATTTTCAGTAAATTACAAGGAAATAATTTAAATGTGAGTAAAACAAACTACGAAGAAGAATAAAGGGATAGATATTGCTGAGTGCTATAGCCTAACAGTAGATGAGTTAGCACTTGAGAGTGTTGTAGAAACTTCCCTGAGAATTGAAATCAGAGGGCAATGATGTGTAACATTTCAATGATAATTCTAAATAATATGGATTTTATAAAAATCCTTAATTCATGATATCTTTTCTTTAAGAATTATAAGCACATTTTAAGTCCAATGACTTATAGCATACATATTTCAATTGCCGAATCTTTACAAAATAGACATACCATGTAACCGCCAGCTGGTCAAGATATGAAAGGGCATCACTCTTGCTGGCTTGTGCTCAGTCATTACCCAGAGTCTGAAGGCTTCATTTTGTCTATCTTGATCATCATGGCTGAGTTTTGTCTATTTTTTGTGTGTGCTGACCATGTTCGATGGCCAGCACACCTGTACCAAAGGACATACTATAAAAAGTTCATGACAGCATTATTTGTGATAGATTTCTTGACATTTTAATGAAACAAAGCGTGGCAAGTACATCATCTAAAAAGAATGACAGCCTTTACAAGTTCTAATTTTTGACTGCTGAGAAGAATGCCCAAGTGAAAGGACAGAGTTACGACGGGACAGCACAGCAGTAACTTGGGTGTAGCTCATCATGGAGTGGGGTGCTTGGGAGCAGCAGTACCGACTGCATTTGAGTGTCTTTATCCACATTCAGGCCATGGCTCAATGGTAAATTTATCAGTAATAACATAGTAAATAGAAATGACCATTTATTTTTATTGTGCATTTATCACAATACAGGTATTCTTTTACTGTACTTTTATTCTTAATACTGCATATATAAAATATCCTTCACAACAATTTTGTTCCTTATTCTCTTAATACCATGTTATATCTGACTAAACTAAGGCATAGAGAAGTGAGATTGTGAAAAGCTGACTTTTGTCTCCCACGGGATGTCCATACAACTTATCTTCCCTAATGGCCCCACTTCTCACAGCCAGACTCCTTCCAAACTGAAACTTGACTCTCACAAAGATGGTAGAATTCCAACCAGACATGGACAGGAACGTGTCAGCTGCCCCACTGCAATTCTATTGAAATTTGAACCTGACCAATTATTCAAATTTACACATGCAATCTTTGCTGAGCACCTCTAGCATCTACATTCCCCGCTCTCTTTGGCCTAACCTAATACAACTTTAGAAGCTGATCTCCCCGCTGTGTCTGCATCGTCTGATTTCTACTGATTGAAAACGCCTGTGACTTTATTCTGTGCTCACATTATCAGTCTCATTATGAGAGTTGACTGAGAAAAGGACAGCTAGTGTATGCATTAGTAGGCAGACGAAAATTAGGCCCCCAAATCAAAACAGAAACACTCTGCCATACTGCACTACCTTTTTCCTGATCCTTTAAACAATTGCCAGCTGATATAATAGGCAAGACTTTTAAAATTTTAATGTTCTTTTTATTGTGATGGCAGATGAAACAATTTTGCTTCTATCACGCTTTAATTCCGATTTATTGAGTATCGAGAGATTTATAATCCTCTCCCAAAGCACAAGAATGAAGTGTAATATGCAATTAGCATTTGGAGTTTTTTGAAGATGATGGGATTGATGGGAATGACAGAGCTGATGTGAGGATGGCGACAACACTTAAGTCTCTGTGTGCTTGATTGAGCAGATTCGCAACCTCTATATTTGTTTAAATGTATAGAAAATGTAGACAAAAATGTGAATCTGACTCTCTTTTACATAAAATGGCATGTTTCAGTAGGTGGAAACATGTTAGTTTAGCATATTTGGCAGTCAATAAGGGGAATGTGAATTTGTGAAGTGAAGGTAGCATCTACATATGAGATGTTTTCTATGTCTTATAATAAAAGTTACATTTTTCCAAAAGTAATGATTTATCTTTTATTTATCTTTGAATAGTAGAATATATTCCTAAAGCCTGATAAAGTTCGTAAAATATATTCCTAAAGGCTGATCACTGCTCTGAGACTTAAAGATCTTTGGACATTAGGTAAGCCACAATTTCAATCATTATTTTGTCTTAAAAGATGGCATTCAAAAAAAGACAAGGAAAACAAAAGCTTAGTGAATAGAGGTATCTTTCTGAAAACATTCTAATTAAATATAGCAATGAAAATGATGTGATGTGCTGATGTTTTCTGAACGAAGGAAGCCCCAAAAACACACTTAGCAATGAAGGAGTTACTGTTAATCGTAGTGTACAATGGAACGGAAAATGTACACTGGCTTTCAAGTTCAAAGGGCTTGAGAGAACTTTGGTAACTTAATCCTCTTTAGTCACAAACTGTGAGATGCCATATGGTTAACATCCTTTTTTGGTGTTATTTTTAAACTTGTTTATGAGACATACATAAAAAGTATTCTAAACTCTATGATGACTTTTCTCCCTGCATAGAAACTGGACTGTGATCGCCAGGCAGCATTTCTTACAGTTTGATTGTTTGACAACTTTTCTCCTTACTGGTAAAGAATAGACACGGGAGGAAACAAACTCTAAAAGAATAATAATGTATTACAGTTTTTCTTTTCTTTCTTTGCTTTTCTTTTCAAAATCCCTTTTGAGTTTTCCCAGGGCATAGGTATTCCAGATCTAGACAGCTAAGATGCTTGAAAAGGGGAGTTAGAGAACTGTCAAAAATCATAGAAAAAGAGAGTGTCTCTACAATTTTCCATGAATCAAATAGTAACAAGGGAATATTATTTTCTGACTAACTCAATTTCTGACTCTATAGCAGCTAGAGGTTTGGTCCTCCTAAATCAAATAAGAATTTTTTTAAAGAAAAAAAAAAGCCAAAGGAAGTAATAAATGTCAAATACTCATCAAAATCAGGCTGAGCACTTTAATTTTTTTTATTTTAGTCTTCCCTGGAGTTCTTTGAACTTGTAACAAGTAACCCATCTGCACTTCAAATCTACTGTAAAGCTGGTTACCAAGCTACCTGTTTTAAAACTCACATCTTTCCCCAGGAGATCAGGACATTTGGGCCACAATATGTTATTAAATAGAGGCCCTTATTCCCTTTAATTTTCCTACCTATATATTTAGAATCCCATGTACTGTAATTAGGTAACATTTTAAACATTAAGATTGTATAAATTTGTGGGCACTAGCTGTAACACGCAAGTACTTTGGTTTAGGACAAGAATGTCTACGTGGCCTAAAACATTCATCTTCGCAGGATGGCCAGGGCTTCCCAGTAGAAATTAAATGGCTCTGTGATATTGCCTAATCTGATTCATCAACTCTGTGTCTATTGGTTCTCCTTAAATGAAAATGAAAAGCAATAAAGATCCAGTATGAAATTTCATAAAGACACTGATTTTTGCTAGTACTTAATTGCAACAAAAAAGGATATGATTGTATTCATAAAATGCAAGGAACATGGCTTAGATGGAATGCATGTGATGAATAATGACTTCATAAACCCGTGAGAGAAAAACGAACAGAATTCAGATAAAATATGATTTCTCCATTTTGCCATGTAAATAGAAAAGCATTTTATTTCTTGTGCTGGATATCTTTTCTATACCTCCAATGTGTTGCATTAATATTATATACTCTTGTGATGCATCTGATGTGAGAGGGAACATGAAGCTTGCTGCTAGCGTTCAAAGACTCTTTCTCTACCTTTCCTCTGACAACACCTTCTGCACAGAGTCAGCACCTGCCGGCTGACACCTTTTTCATTATGGAGACTCACATCCAGCACTCCATTTACCACCGTTGATCCTTGGTGGGGGTCGGGATGAATGAGAATGTTACCTCTCAGGCAATTTTTCTGATCATAACCTCCTATTTCCAGAGGTCACTCGGTGCCTCTGCTTCGCTGTGACTGTTATTAAATTTGCCTCACTTCTTGTGTACACTGGCTCTTCACAGACGGGTGTTTAGCAATGTGATGTTTCTACTGAACTCTGGAGGAATTCTTTTATACCATGTAAATTTCCTTCTCAAGGGAAAGAGAAAATGAGACACAGTAATCCAAGGAAAGATGTATAGGCTGTATTTTGAGAAGATAATTCTACTTAATTCAATAGCAGGCTCCCAACCTTGTGTGGGAAAACAGAATAAAGTAAAAAGTAAACAAAACAAAGGGGACAATCACTTTGGTTTGCGCAGGATTTTACACACTTTTCAGACTAGCAAAAATAATCTCTCCTATGTTTCATTTATTTGCCATCTGATATTTGAATAATAATATTTTCAACATGTCTGGTGACAATGAATATTTGCTTAGTGTGCTTTTCACAGAGCCCTAGAAACAGTCTGGCAATATTTATTTATTAATCAGTCTCCTTTACTGCTCCAGAGACAATGAGTAAATGCTGCAACCAAAATTACAACTTAGGCTTCCTCACTTCTACTCAAAAATTCCAACCACAAAACCTCATCCTTCTTTTTAAGGTTTTGCTGTAGGAAGCTAGTCTTATTCCAAGGCCAAAACTCTAAGGATTATCTAAACCAGAAGGGATGAATACTTTTTTTTCTTTTCTGAGCTGTGGCTTTGCCATCTGTTATATCTCCCTTATTGCACAAAACTGGTTTCTATGACCAAGAAACTAAAGTCCTGGCAAAGAAATAGGATCTCTGATGATGGTTCTTTATTGTAGAGACTGACAACATTTGAATAACCTCAATATTGAGATACCTGTAATTTACACATTTTCCTATGAATTAGTTTTTCCAAGATTAAAATAGAACATTTGTATATTTAAAGATTCGTGGTGTGTTTTTAACTAGTCAATGATAATTATCAACATGTTACTTAGTTTATATTATAAACATTAGGTTATATGGGGCACTATTTTTTCTGTTTGAGACAGAGTCTCACTCTGTTGCCCAGGCTAGAGTGCCGTAGACTCAGCCTGGCTCACAGCAACCTCAAACTCCTGGATGCAAATGATCCTCCTACCTCAGCTCCCAAGTAGTTGGGACTACAGGCATCTACCACTTTGTCCTGCTAATTTTTCCATTTTCACTGGAGACTGGTTCTCACTCTTGATCAGGCTGATCTCCAGTTCCTGAGCTCAGAGGATTCTCCCACCTCAACTTCCAGAGTGCTAGGATTCAGGTGTGAGCCACTGTGCCTGACTAGATTCTATGTTTTCCTATCCAATGTTATAGATAATTTCTAAGAGAATTTGTTTCCTACATCCTTGGTCTGAATAGTATGCCACCTCCTAACTTACAACCAATAGGACCATTGTTTTCCTCCTTCATATCTCGACCTCACTCCTCCTGAGAGGAAGAGAACTTGGTTCCCTAAAGCGATGCAAGAATGACTTCTCACAAGAAAAGTATGTAAGATATGTGTGCTTGTGGATGTGGGTGGGGGAAGAAACTGGGGGAGTGCGCTGGAGAGGTTCAGGGAAAGTGTTACCTGAATATGTTACTGAAATAAAAAGGAGAACATGAAAAGGAATAATTACATTTTTTAATTTTCCTGAAAAAAATCTTAAGTACTTATTTTCAAAAAGAGAAATATTTATAGCTTTGGGGAAAAGGTGGAATCTCCCCTTATTAAGATCAAATGTTGCATCTAGGTAGATATAGATGTCATAAAGGGGAACATTCGGTAGATAATAGTCAAGCAAGCCGTGAGTGAAGAGCTGAGAAATTAGCCTACCTAAAAAAAAAAAAAAAATAGATAAACAAACAAGTAGGGCTCTTGGAAATAGAGCATGCCATAGTTTAGGGTGAGGCCTCTTGCTGCTTATAACAAGACTCATTGTGGAGGCCCATATACATGTAAAACTTTTGATGCTTTATCTCACCACATGCCTGCATTTTTTTTAAAGCCATTTTTTCCTTCCTTCCTTCCTTCCTTTCTTTTTTTTTTTTGAGACAGAATCTACTCTGTTGCCCTGGATACAGTGCTGTGGTGTCATAGCTCACAGCAACCTCAAACTCTTCATCTTAAGAATCCTTTTGCCCCCGCATACTGAAAAGCTGGGACTACAGGTGCCCACCTTAACACCAGACTAATTTTTCTTTTTTACTAGATTGGGGGTGTCACTCTTGCTCACGTAGGTCTCGAACTCCTGAGGTCAAGCAATCCAACCTCTATGGCCTCCGAGAGTGCTAGGACTACAGCCGTGAGCCCCCATGCTTGGCCCAGAGCCATTTTCTTATACTTCATGGCATATACACCAAATAGAATGATGCTTAGCATTTAGCTGGTAGTAAATTAATTATTTACAGCTGAACAAGTAAATAAATATATGAATAAATGAATAAAATAATGTGAGAACTATAATATTTAATCCTGGTACAGCTCTAAGAGCTTCACAGAACAAGAAAAGTGAATTTTGCTCTCTCCATAACAATGTCACAATATGTTCCATTAGTAATCTTTACCAGGTACTACAATGGATATACAACTAATATTATTTATAATCTTCACAGTCATTTATTAAAGTGACTACTGTTATTCTCTTACAGATGAGATCCTCTTTTAACAGATCTGTTGGGCTCTTTGGAGCCAACAACATGTACAAGAAACAAGGTTACATGTTTTGATTTTGCCTATGGCTACTTTGTACGCTTACATGGGAGAACATCTCTAAGTTCAGGGTCACTTTTATCACACTCCTGCTTTTATCAAGGGAGAAACCACAGAAGTGTATCTTTTGCATAATGGCCATCACAACTTTTAAGACTGCTATATTTTAAACATATAATAGGAATGTATGTATTCAAAGAAATATCTCGACATTTTCAAAAGATAGAAACTCTTTTTCATTAAAGTACTTCCCATGGGAGAACCTTCAAAGGAAATATAAACCTATATCCAGAACTACATCTGTGAATCTATCTAGAGATATACAGATGATTAAATAAATCTCTTACAAATACATTTATAACCAGGAGAACTTTTAAACATAAACCAATTCTGATTCCCCAATCCTGGGTAAACTAGCCCCATATTTGGGAAATATTAAGATGATTTTTTTTCCTCTTCACCTTCCATTAGCCCAGGTGAGAGGATTATTTCATAAAGTGAAGACTAAGAACCTATGGAATTTCATCCAGACTTTTCTCCAGAGTGACAGTAACATATTCAGAGAGAGAATAGATATTTCACGGGTGTTCCACACAGAGAGGAAAATATGTGAATTATTTTTAGAGGAAGGGAAAGAATTGGCATTGAGAAGCTGTGATGTTGGATATAAAATGAAAATGTATAATTCTTAAATGTGGAGTAATTTTAAAAATAAATTATAGCAATTGTATACCTGAGTAAATTGGACTTTATTGTTCAGTCATCGTATCTTCCCTTCATATTATCCCTATGCAAACTATTTTCCCACTGCCTCAGTTTTTAAAAGCTATTCCCCAATTCTAGAGTCCATTGCATTATAGACGTGTCTGGTATGAATCTTGTGGACTAAGACCAGACGCATGCATGTGGGAATACTGGAGGTCTGGAGTCCCAGTTACTACCACTTAGAAAAACTTATAGACAGTGCAGAGCAGAAGGACAGGAATCATTGCTTCACAGTCTCAGGCTTCGAGAGTCTTCCAGTTAGAAGACGGTATTTCTTTCTTAGCTTGCCTTTGCACTTTTAGCTTCCCCTATTGAGATATTTTATACTAAGGGTACGAAATATGTTCAATAAAAGTATCTAATGCTTAGTCCTAGGAAGATTAAATTAACTTTATAGTTATAAAGCATCAATAATGTCTGACACGTAGTCTTTGCCACATAGGTGTAGGCTACTCTTCTCCTCCTCGTCTCCACCCTGTATCTCTTTTTCTCTTCCTTCTCTTTCACATTGCTTTTATTGCAGTTTTTGGCCAAGGCTGGGTTTGAACCCGCCACCTCTGGCATATGGGGCCGGTGTCTTACTCACTGAGCCACAGGCACTGCCCTCACATTGCTTTTAAAAGTCGTCTCCAGAAATGAGGCTACATCAGTTTTTACAGCATTTGAAAGCAAGTCCATTCTACATCTTTGTAGTGCATATTAAACAGGGAGCACATGTCAGCTATATATGATAATTATATTATAATCATAATCATGACTCTTATTGCTAAAAGGAAACAATGTATCACAATCTTAACTATACTAGCAATTAGCAAACCTTTTCTTTATACTGCTGCAACTGAGATCTGAATAATAGAATCAGAAATCTATTCTGGTATATTTCAAACTGCTAAATGTAAGTCATAAACTATTTTCTTTTCAAAATAAGTTGTGGGGTGGCACCTGTGGCTCAAAGGAGTAGGGCGCTGGCCCCATAAGCTGGAGGTGGTGGGTTCAAACCCAGCCCCGGCTAAAAACTGCAAAAAAAAAAAAAAATAATAATAATTAAAAAATAAAATAAAAATAAAAAAATAAGTTGTAAACAAATTATGAAATAGCATTATCACTGCTGCTACCAAAACAAAACAAAAACATGAATGATTATATGCTATTGTTCCTGGTATTATACTTTTATCTTTTTTTGGTATTAATTCAGTTTTTTTGTTTTATTTGGATAATGAATAATTTGAAGGTTCATAAGTCTGTCTTCTTTCTAATACAAGTTTAAAATTCTTCCCCGCTATTTGCATAGATGGAATACTTTAGACAACTTAATAAGATGATTCCAGAATGTGTTAGGAGAGAATGTAAATATTTGAGAAAAATAAATAGTAACCTGAAGCAAACTACTTGGGGGGCCTATCATAATGTGGATAATTCTTTCCCTTGTTCTTTTAAATTTTCTTGAATATTTATGCATTATGTTTCTGGCTAAGGATGGCAGTTGAATAGCCAAAATTCTATAAGAAAAATTACTTCTGTGGTTTTTTTCTGGCTCCTGTAATAGCAATAAATTCAGGGATAGTAGATATATTAAGATAACGCATTGTCATTAGATTTCTAACCCAATTGTGGATCCATGTGGTTCTGATAAAATGCATTTGTGTATGTAGATCTGAAATGCTCATGGTAACCAAACTGAACTCCAGTGCCCAAGAGCGTCATCCATCATGAGAATGAGTTAGATTCATGCCTGGAAAAACAAAACCCAGTTTTTAATTTAGGTGGATCTGGGAAGGGTTTGGAAGCTCTTATTAGACGGTTCAGGGCTAACGTGAGCCAGTACATGCTGTGTCAGCTTCCATCTTTGCTTCACTCTGCAGTAGAAATGTGGTACCCAGTCACTGTACCCTCATAGTTACCCCGGGTCGCAGTACCTCAATGTTGAATAATTTATTCCCATATTATAATGAGTTGAAGATGTCCAAACTTCTGTCCCTATTTTCTGAGCCAGGTTTCTTGTGTAGCCTCTATTTGGAGTTTTGCTGCCAGTCATCGGCCTGCTTACCCAGCTCCCTGGCAATATTCTAAGGCTCTACCAATAGAACCCACTTCCCAGCCCAAAGCTCTCCAAAGATGAAGGTTTCTACTTGAAAAAACTTTAACCAGAGCTTAGAAAGTCAAGAAATGCTCAAGGAATGTAGCCAATACACAGAAAATTTGAGTTTATAATCACATCTAAACATATTCATTTGATTCCAAAGCTCATGCACATTCGCTAGGTTATTACTTTTGCTTTAGCAAAATATAAAGAAAAAAGCCTCTGAGTTTGTTTCCAGAATGAAACTCAGAACCCAGGAAATCGCCCGTTGACACCCGAATCCATGGTAACTGTGTTCTGCTTTTTTCTTTGGGTATTTTAGAACAATAATACTCCACTAACAGGTATTTTGAGCAGACCAGAAGTAAATATTTCTGTTTTGCCATGTCCACCTTGACTATTTGAAAATCTCTGAGCCCTAGGAGACTCACCTCACAAGAGTTCGCATGCCTGCCTCTCCCCAAGCTCCCCAGCTCTTATCACTTTGCCTCCTATAAGCAAACAATTTTGCTTAAAGCCCAAAATATATTTAAAAACACAGGAGATATAACTGACGTGCAAACTATTCATAACACCGAGAAACACTACTGAAAAATCATTAGCATCACAGCATGAAGGATTTTTCTTGAATAGTAGGCTAAATATTCTTAATAAAATTTAATAAGAAATGAGGGTCCACTGACTCTTTTTCTATAGGTTAAATGGTGTTTTACAAAACTTTTTCAAATGGTTTCACAGTAGCAGAGAGAACAAGAGGCTGTTTCAGCAATGCCAAGAATAAAGAGGATGGGCATGTGAGGGTGACTGAAAGTTAAGAGGCTTTTGTGTGGGTCTGCAACTGTGCAATAGGAAAGAATTATCCTTTGGCAAACTTGGAGAATTTATATTTTGAGTTAATAAGAATGTGAAAAAGAAAGACTTATGAGTCATCTAGGAAGAAAGAGGTACTACATAAAATTGCAATGAAATGGAAAGCCAAATACAACTCAAAAAAATTAAAAACATAATTGAAAAGACTTGTGAGGTGCCAACTGGCACATGAAGGGAAGGAAATTGCTTTAGCTGGTGAGTAAGAAAATAGAAATGATGAATTAGCTGAGGTCTGGTCACCACAGGACTTGCTAGAACATTTCAAGAATGTCATGTATATTATACATGAGAGTTTACTGAGAATATTCACAAGCTTAAATATAAAGACTACCTAACAACTGATGTGTCTATAAAATGACAGTTATAGATTATCAGAATTATAGAAATGATAGCGGCTATAAGTAAAATATAATCCAATTTTATTAAGCCATTTCATATTCTCTAATTTTATTTTCAATATATCAGGTAAAATATGCCTATTCAATAAATTTTATATATTGTGGCAAAGGTACACACATGATGTCATCTTTCGAAATACTCATACATTGTTCAGTTTACAGTACAGGTAGAGCTTCCAAAATCCTGAAATATGTAATTTGAAATGCACCAAATTCAAAAGTTTTTGAGCATCAGGATTCTGCTCAAAGGTAATGTTCAGTGAAGCATTTCAAATTTTAGGATTTAGAATGCTCAGCCACTAATGCAAGTATTCCAGAATCTGAAATTTATGACTTTTCTGGGCCTGAGCATTTCAGATAAGAAATACTTAGCTTGTTTTGTCAAAATAATAGGTTTTCTTGACTCTCTTATCCTTCTCCATCTTTTTACAAGTGCATATGAATGCACGACCAGTTATCAACTATTTAATTGTAGAAATTGGAAGATTCCTTATCTTATTGTGAAAAGCATAACTAGGATTTGTAAAATACTTTGCATGCATTTAAAATATGTATACGTATTTTCTATAAGTATCTCTTGATCTATAGACCTATATTTAAACTATTTGTGCTTTTGGCTTGGCACTCGTAGCTCAGTGGGTGGGGCACTGGCCACATACACCTGGGCTGGTGTGTTCGAACGCAGCCAGGGCCTGCAAAAACAACGACAACTATCTCAACAACAAAAAAATGGCTGGACATTGTGGCAGGCGCCTGTAGTCCCAGCTACATGGGAGGCTGAGGCAAGAGAATTGCTTACGCCCAAGAGTTTGAGGTTGCTGTCAGCTGTGACGCCATAGAACTCTACCAAGGGTGACAAAATTAGACTATGCCTGGAAAAAAAAAAATGCTTTTATTTTCAAGTTCTTAATAAAAACAAAGATGTGTATTACATCAGATTTGACAAGATGATCTTTAATTTTGTGACTGTATAAAGTAGTTTGAAAGACACCTAAAATAGTGATTCAATGTTCATTGAAATCTCTAAAATATTTAATAAAATCACCAATTATTCTTTAACACACATACTTGCAAACACAAGGGTTAGTTAACCAAAGTAAATCCATATTGATTTTTACACATAACTATAAAATTCAAGTTGTAATTTTAAGGAAGTGAACCTTTTTCTGTCTTCCAAATCATTATAAAGGCTTTTTCATATTTCCCATGATTTGTGTGTTAATTTCTATTTTTGTTTATAATCTGTTTGATTCCTTTATAGAAATATGCTATGTTTCATTGAATTATATTAGAGAAGCTGTGAAAATAGAATTGATGGCTGTGTAACTATTTTCCTTTATTTATAATCTCTAAATTTTATTGAACGGAAAATTTCAATTAAGTAGACATAAGCATCCCCTTTGATTGTAGTGGGGTCTAATTTGCCCACTAATCTAATCTAATAATTTACAATGGATACTGGGCCTTTTTCTATGGCCATGGTGATGTTTCTATGAAATGGAAGAGGCACCAAACTGAGTGAAACATAATTCTTCCGTGGAATATCGATATATGTTTGTATGTGCACAAATGCACAGTGAGAGGAGAAAGAACTCCGCTTCCCCTTCTGTTCCCTCTAAAGTCCCAGGACAGGATGAGGGCAATTAGGACACTCTCTTCCTCCTCCTCCGGTCTGCAGTAAAGAAGAGTGAAGCCTGCATGGGCCCCAGGGAAAACCAGAGAGGAAGCCTCCAGGTGGTCAGTGAAATATTGGAGAGCCTACCTCAGTAAAGCCTGAGGCAAGTTCTACCCTTCTTCATTCAAGTGCTTTACCTTTTTCCTTAGGAAAAGTTGAGCTGGCCTTATGAAACTATCATCCGCAAAGTCTGCTTGACTTTCTCAAGCTAAAAAGGAGCTCATTCTCAGAGTGAGAACAAGTCACAATTCTGTACTACTCTCACTTTTGTTTCCTCCCTAGATGGAATGTCAGAACGGAAGCAAGGGGGTTATTACAGCTTAACCTAAATATGTTCTGATTTACTTTACAGAAAATCATTTGCAAACTTTGCTTTTTTAACAAATATCAAATTACTTGAAATTTACCTCCCAACTGATCATGACCCACCAGTGAATCCACAGCACCCTTGAGAACTGCAATTCCAGCTCATGGCAAATGAATGTTTCTGATTTGCTTCTCATACACTCAGCTGATCAATGAGCAATCTCATAGTGACGCCTCTTGCTACCAAAATGGTCCTTACTTTATAATTAGAAGAGTGAAGACAACTTTTATCATTGTCATTACCCTTTCCTTCACTTTTTTCCTTCTTTCCATCCATCCATCCACCCCTCTTTCCCTTTTCCCTTTTCTTTCTTTCTTTTTCTGAAATTGATTCTTCTTTCTCCTGACATCCTTCCTGGATCAATATATAGCCTAAATTTGTTAACAAGTAAATTTTGTTGTATTTATATCTCTCATATATACTGGATTATTTAGCCTGAATTTGTTATTGGATAGAATTTTTTTTTCTATTTGTAGTGCTTTTATATTCCAGATTATTTATAAATCTTTATCATTCTGCAGAATCAGAACACACTGTTTACAGAATAGCTGATGTGGTTTAATTGTTGGAGGTAAAATACTAATTATTTGGTGAATTTTTAAATTAACATGCCAAAACCTATGAAAAAGTGAAATGTGTCTTCAGAGTAGCTTATTCTTGTATGTATTGCCATGTTGGTAATCCATATAAACCCTGTCAAAAACTGGGACATAAGAATTGATGGAGATGGGAATTATGTAAGGTTGGCTTTTTAGCATCATTGAAATTTTAGAGCTTACAGGGACCTAAGAGATAATGTAGTCAAACTCTCCAATTTTAATGATAATTGAATTTAAGTCAAGAAAGGATAGGGGAATTACACAAGATAAAACAGCTAATTGATGGCAGAGTACAGATTAAAATTGGGGTCACCTGTCTTATAAATCAAACATCTTGCTTGCAACATGTCCTATGTTAGTTTTATTTTAAGAAGATAAACATTGCTATATTGTTATTACCATTTAGGTTTGTACAAGCAGCTGTGCATTTTCTAAAAACAAAATGGTTATTTCATATTTCATTGCTATTAACCTCTGCAGTGTAAATTACTTTTGGTTAAATTGTTTCATTTAATGTCTTTGGGCATGTGCACATTATGCACGTTCATAAAATATATACATACATTATACTAATCATTTTGTAACAGAAAGTAACCTTTAAAGAAGTATAATTTAAATTGCAAAGATAAAAATAAAGCATTTTCTTTATAATGAAATTGTATTTCAAACAAAGACATTTTCCTCTTCTACAAAACTTGTTGAGCAACTGCAATTTAAGGCAGGAATATTTAAATGGAGAATGTGATTTGGTATCCCCTTGAGGTAAGATCAGTTTTCAAAGGATTAAGCTTGGAAATCTTCTCAAATGATTTACCTGCTCGTCTGGTTGGCCATGAATGCTGGAGTGGCACTAACTCTTGTTTTATTTTTCAGCCTGGGTGGGCTTAATTCTGTGAACCAGGTAGAAAAAATTTTGTAACATATTTTCCTTTAAAAATTTGCTTTTGGCATGATGGAAAATAAAAACTGAAACACCTGCGTGCTGAGTACAAACATCTGTAGGTCTTGGGTGATCTTTTAGCACATACCACTTTGCAGACCTTTATTCGACCTGCTATGCCAGGTTACAAGTGAAGTGGGTGAATCAAGAGAAGATGACAAATCGTGGGGAAAAAGTCTGTCTTCAGTTGTTCCCAGCGAGTTCAAATAGCTCTGCCTGTATTGTTTTTCAGGTTTTTTTTGTAGAGTTCTCTTTATAAAATAAGACCACTGATATACAATGTTGAATAATGCAAACAAAGCTATTTATTACATTACCATGCACAGAAGCAAAAAGTAGATAGAAAGAAATGTTCAATAATAATGGAACGGCTGCATTAATTCTGGCACATCTTCTGTGTATAATATCATGTAGGTTTTATTTATTTTTTTAAACTTCAGATTAATATGAGGGCACAAATAATTAGAGGACATTGTTTGCCTTTGTCAGGTAAAGTTAAAGTTGTAGGTGGGCCCTTCACCCAAGGAGGCGCTATATACCTTCACATTGTGCCTATTAGGTCAGAGCTCACCCAGCCTACTTGCACCCCCTTTTTTCATCCCCCCCACTTTAATTTGTGTTTTCATCTCACTTGGAGCTGTCGTTATCTGCTGGTTTCATATTAGTATTGCATACATTGGATATTTGCTTTTCTATTCTTGTGGTACTTTACTAAGAAGGATGCTCTTCAACTCCATCAGGGTTAATACAAAAAGATGTAAAGGCTCCAATGTTAAACCACTGAGTAGTATTCCATGGTGTGTGTGGGTGTACATGTATAGATATAGGTATGTGTACCGCAGTTTATTAATCCATTCTTGAGTTGACGGGCTCTTGGGTTACTTCTACGTCTTGGTGATTGTGAACCGAGCTGCAATGAACCTTCTAGAGCAAATGTCCTTACGGTAAAAAGATTGCTTTTCTTCTGGACAGATACCTGGTAATGGATGGTGGGATCCAGGGAAGGTTTACTTTTAGCTCTTGGAGGATTATCCAAACATCTTTCCATATAGGCGGTTTTACTTTGCAATCCCACCAGCCGTGTAAAACTGTTCCCTTCTATTCACATTCATGCCCGCATCTGCAGCTTAGAGATTTTGTGATGTGAGATATTCTCCCTGGGATTAGGTGATATCTCAGGGTAATTCTGATCTGCATTTCTCTGATGTTTAGGTACAATGAAAAAATATATGTATTTTTGAGACAGAGTCTCACTTTGTTGCCCTGGGTAGAGTGTTGTGGGATCATAGTTCACAACAACCCTCAAACTCCTGTGGTCAAGCAATTCTGAACACTCGGCTATTTTTTTTAGAGACAAGGTCTCGCTCTGTCTCAGACTGGTCTCAAACCTATGAGCTCAGGCAATCCACTGGTCTGGGCCTCCCATGTACTGGGATTACAGGCATGAGCCACTGAGCCTGGCCCTATGAGCATTTTTTAAAGGTGTTTTTGGCCACTCATCTGTATTCTTCAGAGAAGTGTCTGTTAATGTCTCTGTCCCAATTGTAAATGAGGTTGTTTGCTCTTTTCTCGTTGATTAGTTTGAATCTCTATAGATTCTATGCATCAGTTCTTTGTCAGATTCATAGCATTAAAATATCTGTTCTCATTCTGAAGGTTATGGCACCCTTAACTATACAGAAGATCTTTTGCTTGATCACGTCCCATTCATTTATTTTTGGTGTTGCTATAATTGCCAAGGGGGTCTTCTTCATAAAATCTTTTTCCATGCCAATGTTGTTCAGACTTATTCCCACACTTTCTTTCAGGATATTTATCATTTCATGACTTAACTTTCTGTTATCCAGAAATAGTCAATTTTTGTAATCGGTGAGAGGGCTAGGTCCAGTTTCAGTGTTCTACGTGTGGCTCACCAGTCCTATCAGTATCATTTGTTAAACAGGGTTTCTTTTCCCCAGTGTATGTTTTTGTTTGATCTATCAAAGATCAGATGGCAATACGTGGCTGATTTCACCTTTAGGTTCTTTCTTCTAGTCCATAGATCTATATATTTATTTTTGTGCCAATACTATGCTGTTTTGATAACTGTTGACTTGTAATATAACCTGATGTCTGGTAATGTGATGCCTCCAGATTTGTTTTTATTTCTTAGAATTGCATTGGCTATTGCTTTGATGAGAATTGCATTAAATTTGTAGATCGCTTTGGGTAGTATGGCTATTTTAACCATGTCATGTTACCCAGTCATGAGCATGGTATATTGTTTCATTTGTTAACATCTTCTGTTATTTTTTCAGGGTTTCATAGTTCTCTCCATAGAGATACTTCACATCATTGGTTAAATATATTTCCAGGTATTTCATTTTCTTCAGAACTACTGTGAAGGGTATTGTGATTTGATTTTATTCTCAGCTTGACTGTTATTGGCATACATGAAAGCTACTGATTTGTGGGCATTGATTTTGTATCCTGGACGTCACTATATATGTTACTTAGATAACTTAGAAATTACGTAGGTAGCTTTTATAAACTGTGTAGTTGAGACCCTAGGATATTCCAGGTATAAGATCATGTCATCCACAAAGAGAGAGAGTTGACCTCCTTTGTCCCCATTTGAATACCTTGATCTCCTCTTGGTTGATAGCACTGATTAGGACTTCCAGCCCTATATTGAATAGGAGTAACAATAGTGGGCATCCCAGTCTGGTTTCAATTGTAAATGGAAATGCTATCAGTTTTACTCCATTCACTACAATATTAGCTATGAGTTTGTTATAAATGGCCTCTATCAGTTTAAGGAATGTCCTATCTATGCCTATTTTCTTAAGTATTCTTACCAGAAAAGGATGCTGAATTTTGTCAAATGCTTTTTTCTGCATCTAGTGACAGAATCATATGGTTTTGGTTTTTGCTTCTGTGTATGTGGTGAATTTCATTTATGGATTTACATATGTTGAACCAGCCCTGTATCCCTGGGATAAAGCCCACCTGATCATATGTATGGCCACCCTGTATAATTTTTTTAATGTATAGGTGTATTCTGTTTGCTAGGATTTTATTGAATATTTTTTCGTCAATATTCATTAATGATATTGGTCTGTAGTTTTCCTTTTTTTGTTGGGTCCTTTCCTAGTTTGGTATCAGAGTAACATTTGCTTCATAGAATATGGTAGTGAAGATTTCTTCTCTATGTTTTAGAATAGGTTCTACAATATAGGTGCAAGCTCTTTGAAGATTTGGTAGAATTCTGATGTGAAACCATCTGGTCCAGGACATTTCTTCTTTTTTGAAACATTTTGTACAGTTGATGCAATTTTGTGCTTAATATTGGTCAGTTCAAAATTTCTAATTCTTTCTGGTTGAGTTTATGGAGGTGGCGTGATTCCAAGTATTGTCACATTTTCTCCATATTGTCAAATTTCTGGGCATAGAGAATTTAAGGTGATCAGTGATGGCCATTTGCTTCTCTGTGGTATCTATTGTTATTTCCCCTTTTTTCATTTCTGATGAGGCTATTAGAGAACTTAACTTTCCTTATTCTAGTTAACCAGGCTCAGGATTTATTAATTTTATTAATTTTTCAAAGAACCAACATTTGATCTTCTGAACAGTTTCTACTTCTCAATTTCATTTATTTATGATTTAACTTTGGTTTCTTCTTTTCATCTTCTAGGTTTGGAATTGGATTGCTCTTGAGATGTTTCATTACATTGTTTGTGCTTGCTCTTTTTGTTTTTGAATGTGGGCATTTAATGTGATAATTTCCCTATTAGGACTGCCTTTGCAGTATCCCACAGGATTTGATTACTTATGGAACCATAATCATTTTGTTCAAGAAATCTAATGATTTTCTTCTTTTTCTCACCAACTGCCATTCAGCATAAAGTTGTTCCATTTCTATGAATTTATGTGGGGATGAAGTTTTTGTTGGAAATGACTTCTTTTATTCCATGCTGGTAGTAAAAGATAAAAGGCATCAGTTATATTATTTTAAATTTGTTAAGATTTGATTTGTGCCTTAAGATATGATCAATATTGGAGGATGATCCATGGGCTGCTAAGAGTACGCATGCATACTTTTATTGGGATGGAATGTTCTCTATTGAGCCCATTTATTCTAAAGTCATGATTAAAGCCATTTTTTCTTTGTTTAGGTTCTGTTTGGTAGATCTTTCCACTTCTGTCAGAGGGGAGGCAAAGTCCCCATTTCCTATGGTATTATAAGATATCATATTGTTTAAATTGGTTAGGGTTCTCTTAATACATATCTCAGAACAGTTAAGTTGGGTGCATGGATATTTAAGATTGAGATTGCCTTCTTGTATTGTTCCTTTGACCAGAATATAGTGTCCATCTTTGTCTGTCTTTATTCATTTTTTTTTTTTTGCTTGAATCCAATGGTATCTGCAAATAAGATTGGAATCCTTGCTTTCTTCTGACTTTCATTTGCCTAAAACATTGTTTTCTAACCTTTCACCTTGAGTCTTGTTTTGTCCTTAGAGATTACGTATGTTTTCTTAATACAATGTATAGTTGCTTTGTGCTTTTTTTGTCCACTCAGCCAGCCTGTGCCTCTTCAATGGGGAATTTAAGCCATTCACATTCATTGATAAGTATGGTAGAGTTCTGTTCATCTTATTTTGTTCATTGTTCATTGCATAGTTTTATCCCTTGTGCCAACGTGGAAGTTCAGTTTGTCCTTTAGTTATTGTGTCTTTACAGTTGTCCATTAGGATAGTCAATATGAAGAACAGATCTTAGTATTTCCTGCAGAGCTGATCTTGTTGTGGTAAAATTCCTCAATGTTTGCTTGTCAGTAAATGATTTAATTTCTCATCAAATACAAAACTTAATTTAGCAGGATAAAGAATCTTTGGTAAAAATTATTCTAAGAAAATTAAAGGCAAATGACTACCTTCTTCTGTCTTGAAAAGTTTTAGCTGAAAACTCTGCTGTCACTCTGATATTTTGCTAATTGTAGGTAAGAAGTTGCTTATGACTGTCTGCTTGTGGTAGTTTTCTTTAATTTTGACTTTGGCCCAGTTAATTACAATGTGTTTAGTTTCTGTTTGGTAGATCTTTCCAGTTCTGTCAGAGAGGAGTTGAAGTCCCCATTTATTTTTGTATATCTCAGAGCATTTAAGTTGGGTGCATAGTAGATGCTGTGTTTTAATTAAATCATGCTGGACTTTTGAAACTATCTAGTATCTGAATTTCTTGGCCTTTTACAATGTATGGGAAATTCTACACCATGATATCCTGGATCTAGACATTTTGTGCTTTTAGGACTCTTTTCTTCTCCTTCAGGAATCCTCATGATTCATAAATTTTTGCATTTGGTGTAGTCCCATATCTCTCTCAATGATACTTCTGCCTTTACTCTCTTCTTTCCTGCCTCTTTGAATGCATCAGTTAGTCCAAAAATCATATCTTCAGTTTCTGAGATTCTTTCTTCTCCCTGTTCTACTTCATTACTGAGACATTCTACTATGTTTTAAACTCCTTGGATGACTGTTGTCAAGATCTGCTACATCTTTCCTAATTATGTCCAGATCCTTGGTGAGTTTGACTTTAACTTGACTGATTTCTTGAGCTTTTTTTTTTTACTTCTTTTTCCATCATTTTCCTCAATTCCATTCATTTTATTTGCCATCCATATTCTAAATCCTATTTCTGTCATTTCAACAATTTCTCTATAGATGGTATTTTTCAGCTATGTCTCCCTTGTGATCTCTTGAGGGAGTTGATCTGCTCTGATTTTTCATGTTGCCAGGGTTCTTCTGCTGATTCCTCCCTTTGTGTTTTCAGTTTATTTATACATATATTATTTATACACTTTTTAAAGCTGGAATGTTAGATTCTCCCTAAATTGTTATTAAGAAATAATCTAGTTGGAATCCCTTAGGCAGCACCTAGAAGACCTGTTCTGAAACTAGACTGTCAGGTTTAAATCAGATCCAGAGGCCCCAGTGAGAAGCCTCACCACTCCCCTTTATCACTGACTTATTGAATGAGCCACTGCTTATACCTGTGGCCCCTCCCATACACAACCTTCCAAAGTTTTCCTTCAGGGCTGCAGAGTCTGAGGGTCTCTGAGAACCAGCCTGATTTCTCCAGGTGGGCAGGGTGGGGCTGGAGCAGGTCTCCCAGGTGACACTCCCTCAGGGGCAGCACCAGATAGTAAGCTGAACTGTTCCAGCCCAAGTGCCAGCACAACTCTCAAACAAATTCATAAAGCCCCACTTTTGCCACAGTCCAGACCACAAAACATTCAAATTTCCAGGGCTTTCAACCGCAGTAGAAGAAGGTGAATCTGAAGTTTACCAAACTGTCCCAGCCAGTTTCAGCTCCATTACCAAAAAGTTCAAAAACCCATGGTATTTACTGAAGTTCAGGCTGTGGGCTGTGACTTTTGTCTACAGTTTTGGGAGAAAGATCTAAGGCTTATGGTCTGCTTCTTGGGACTTTCTCAGAGTGGGGTCACCTGAGGCTAGACCTGCCCCTCTCCAAGTTAGTAGGAGGAAGTGTAGGGGCTAAACCAGAAGAATGGGGGCTTTTGGGCAAAGATATCAGACAGAGCCACTCCAGAAAGTAGAAAAGTTCCTCCCCAGCAGGGAAGAGTCAGGAGAGACCCTGTCTCACCAAAGTTAGTGTTATGGAGCCACCATCTCCTCCCTCAGTGGGAGGCAGGGTACACTCAATTGACCAGGACACTCACTGCAGAGGTCCCTCAGAGATCCTTCCAGACATGTTCAGGGCAGGGTCCCTTTCCTACTGTGTCCAGCTAAGGATACTGCTAGTTGTCAGTGACCCTTACTTCCTTGGTTGTTATGGAGGTGGGTAGGTTCAATGCTCTACCTTTCTGGTGCCTGGGGGTTGGGCAGCCCCTCCAGGTTTTCTGGGCTGGGCTAGCATTCTGACTTGCCTGTGTGCTCAGAAGCATATCTCGGCAGGGGGAAATCTGCCCTTTGTCCAACAATCCAAGAAAGATAGGGGATGGGTTGTGGCTATAGGCATCAAGGAGTCTGAAGTCAAAATCACTCACTATTCTGCCAGGCAGGTGGGGGCCAGAGGAAAGTATTCTTAGGTACAAGAAAACTGGGTCTTTCTTCCCCCATGGAAGTCTCCTGTGGGGTGAGAGCTGCTGTGGATCACTGCTGGGAGGGCCCCCAGGTGGGAGAGGGGTACCCTTAACCCTTCCTTAACTGCTCCTCCAGTCTGGTCCACTCCATAACTGCCTGTGTTCTCTTCCTCCTTCTTTCTCATGGACTTCCTCTCAGTGTGGTTGCTGCATGCTTTGATTTGTAATCCTTGCAATCTACCCCCAATTCCAACATTCTGAGTTTGCTTCAGCCCAGTTTTCCTCCTTCAGAAGGGAGCTTCTGACACAGGCTGCCTCTAGTTGGCCATCTTGGGGAGGAGCTTTCAGTTGCTTTAGTTTAGATTTGCCATTTATTGATCTTTGGTCATAATATTTCTTACTCTCTGTTATTATATAAATGCATTTTTTATATACTTGTTCTGCTTTCTTGTTTAGCATATCTCAGAAATATATTAGCATTAACTGTTATTTGTTAAGGCAAAACAGTTGCAAATTTTAAATTTTAAAATAATCTGCTAACAATATTTCTATAAAATAGAAGTGAATAGACAAATTTTGTTTCGTGAGTTCCGTTAACAAAGTAAGTTCCATAAATTAGAACTTTTAGATAGATTACTTCTTTAATTTCTGGGCTACATGGTTCATCTATTGAGTAGAGTGAGATTTTCTAAGATTAGTAGTACCCAATTTTGATGTTTCTATTATTCATCCATATTTCAAAGCAATTTGCTATTAAGGGACAAATTTTAGGTTCACCATATATTATAAAAATTATATAAGGATTATATATTATGGACAATATCACCCTACTTTCATATCTCAGTCTGATTTCTACTTTCTTTTCACTTTTTCTGTACTTTCACCTTCTTAATATGAACTGGTAGTAGACATTGTTATCAGTGATTAATACTCAATTCAATAGAGTATTAACATAATGCAGTAATAAAAATTGTTATTCTACTTAAATATACGAAATGATTGTACCCCAAAAACATATTTCTGAGTAGGTAGTAACAAAATAATTTCACATTGTAGGACTTTCTTATTTAAGAAAAATTAATTTTTCTTGACTAATTCTATTGATTTTATTTTGTTCTTCAAGCTGGATCAGTCATTTAACTGAAATGAGACTGGATTACAAAGTCTAGGGCTAAAAGATATTTTCCCACATTTCCATCACATTAACCTTGGTATAGGCAGGTCAGATTACACCATTATCTCTGAGCATCTGGAAAACTATACTATTTGGTCCCAGGGCACCAACAAGAAATTCTTTAGGGAATTTTCTGTTTTTCTACCTCAGCTTTTTTTTTCCAACTTAAGAAATAATTATTTTTAGTGGAAATGTAAATGCAATTATTTTCCAACAGTGTACTATATCACTCAAGTAGAAAAAATGATGATTTTATACATTATACCTCTGAGAGTTTGTCTATCTTCTTTCAAAATTGTGCAGCTTAAGATGAGTACAGTTTTGCTGATACATTAATTCAGACATGAAGATAATAGTGCTATTTCTTGCACAGAGCAAGAACCAAATAACCAAGTAATGGAAAATCAAATTTACTTAAAATACTTTAAAATACTTATTCAATACTACCTTGGTACTAATTTAGGTATTTAGGCCAACAGCATGCTATGAATAGTAATATGTCAACAAAATTACTGTAGGCCAGAAATTTCCAAATTATTTTCTATGGGATACTAGTTTCCTGCCATATTAATAAATTTCACTTAAACTAAAGGTTCTATAATTCAAGAAGCTTAAGTAATGATGGAATAAAAAAAGTTCAACAACTAATTTAACTACTAGAAGGAACTCCAAGACCACTAAGTATGTGAATGTGCAAAGTGAATTTTATTTGGGGCAATACTAGAGTAAACAAGTTTTCCTAAATTTACTTGAATGTAGCACATTCCCCCCAAGGACTATTGGAAAAGCTGGAGTTTCAAGTAACACATTTTGGGAAATGATGTCCTGATCTAAACCATCATTATGAGAAATATATTAAAATCTGTGATAGGCAGTGCTGTGGATACTGAGAGAGAAATCCTATGCAATTAAACATTCTGAAGTAGACTACACATAACTGCCTTTCAAGTTTCTGATGATCCCGTCAAATGACTAATATATTTGTGTAGCTTCTGTGTCCTCTTTCATTGTTTTTCTCCATTAGAATCATAGTTAACCTATAACTTTATGTTTCTTTCCTTTCCACATGATAGTGGCATTTAATTACTGCTTCAGTTAATTTCTTTACAAATGACTTGACTGTTTCATTGAATGGGTTGCTCAGATTTCATAGTGAATTCTTCTAAATCCAATAATCTTATTCTTTTCAGCTTAAATAAAAAATAAAATTATATTTATATAGAATGGAAAAATAAATCAATGTAAGTTTTATTTAACATACACTTTTAGAGCTTCAAAAGATTTTCAGAAATTATATCAATATCCATTTGTCTATAGTACAGAATATTTTTAACCCTTCGAAATGTTTTTGCTCTTTCTACTTACACATGAAATTTCTATTTAATGCATCCAAAGAGAACCACAACTGGGTGGTCTAATTTTTGGTTTGCAAACTTACATTTAAGGTCTTACAGGTTACCAACTTGATTTGGTGATATTGCTGCCTCCTGTGATTCTGCCTTTCATTCAGTCAGTAAACAATAAGCTATGCAGGAAAGACTTTGACATTCCTAACAATTATTTCTCCTTCTTCCCACAATTAAGGGAGTGGAGAGAGGAAGGAGAGTAGAGGAAGTACACGGTTCTGCTTAGACTGTCACTTTACATCAGTCTGAAAGGGAACACATATTCCCAGCCTGAAAAGGGTTGCCGGGAACAATTAAGCATGAGCTAAGAGTGAACCTGGGAAACAATCCAGTTTCTCACAAGTCAAGTTTTCACTATGTGATCTTCAAAATAACCAAAAATAAATACGTGAATAACTAAATCTCTCCCAGAACATATGATCATTCATTCCAAAATGATATATGTATACATTCTTTACTATACTTGTATATTATATATAACATAATATAAAACACCCAAGAGACAAATTTTAAGTGAGTGTGATAAGCAGGGTGATCAAATGATTTATCTTCTAAACAGGGCTTCTTTTGAGCAAAGGGGATGCTATTATGATTGGAAAACTCATGTAAATCACAACTCTCCTAGCCAAACCTGGATGTAGAAAATACCTAGCAAAGGAGATTGAATTAAAGATGTTTAAAATGTCTTACTACTTATAATGTCTTATATTATCATTTGGTGATATTTTAAGTACCCTATACCCAATTGCTAAGTTCTAGGTGTATAAAGCTACTCTTCTAATAGACATTTTAATAATTTTACTGGTTTCATCTCCCTACTTGGTAAACCAATAGCATCAGTCCTTTTTTTTTTTTTTTTGTAGAGACAGAGTCTCACTTTATCGCCCTGGGTAGAGTGCCGTGGCGTCACACTGCTCACAGCAACCTTCAGCTCTTGGGCTTATGCGATTCTTTTGCCTCAGCCTCCCTAGTAGCTGGGACTACAGGTGCCCGCCACAGCGCCTGGCTATTTTTTTGTTTTTTGCAGTTCGGCCGAGGCCGGGCTTGAACTCGCCACCTTCGGTATATGGGGCCGGCGCCCTACGCGCTGAGCCACAGGAGCCACCCAGCATCAGTACTTCTTACCTATCATTCAAACTGAGAAAAATTTCTGTAAAGATCAGAAGGCTAGATCTGCCATATTGTTGTTTTCTTTTATTTGCAAAATATATTAGAAAAATATTTCATAGTCTCCATTTTATAAATGTCATTTTAATGCTAGGAAATATAATAGATAATAAAATCCATAAATCCATTTAATAGACATAGATGATATATACTTATCCTCCTTCCAATGAAGAGGTCCAGAATAATGGAGAAACAGCAGAGAAGGCAAGTGCTTATATACTGAAAGAGGCTGGCCAATTTGGCAGCAGGTTTTAGGCAGAGAAGGCCAGTCCAGCAAGTGTTTTTTGGGCGGGTGGGGTGGGGGGGTACTGAGTACTTGTCAAGAGTTAACTTGGGAGAACTTGAGCAAGTGAGTGATCAGCACTCAGAGGCCGGGGGCTGAGCCACCGTGTAGAGTGGAGCTCTCATTCTTCAGGTGCATGCATGGTATGGCCATTGTGGAAGAGCTGCCTCAGAGGAAGAGCCAACAGGGTCCTGGTGCCAGGCTGGTTCTGGTGTAGCTGCTGAGCTGGCCAGGTACCATTGGGGAGACTCAAGTGAAACCCACATATTTGGGAAAGCTACTATGTGGCCAAGAGGCAGTGATTGGAAAAACTGAAGTGTATCTATTAGGTAGGATGACTAGAACTTAAGGCTGTGGGGATTGAGAGCAAATAATCAGGTAGATGGGACTAGGTTGGCTCAGCAACTAGACAATGGCTTCCAGCCCACATCTTTTACAGAGATATCAGCATCATGATTGGCATCATCTAACCCCCAGAAATTGCCTGGTGTCCAGGCAATGTTTGAAAATATATATTTTTTTGACCCCCCCCCCTTTATGCTATTTGTTGTTTTGTTTTGTATGTTTAATTTTAATTGTTTCTTTAATAGTAATGGATCCATTTTGTAACAGTTTTTCTGTTCCTTTTATTTTTTTTACCCCTATATTTTTCTTAGTGTTATTTTCTTGTTTGTTTTGATTTGTATTATTATATTTTTATTTTTCCAAATTTAAATTCTTCAATAATAAGGGACCTATTTTTTTTTTTTTATTGTTGGGGATTCATTGAGGGTACAAGAAACTATGTTACACTGGTTGCATTTGTTAGGAAATGACCCTCTTACAATCGTGTTTTGCCCCCAAAAGGTGTGGCACACACCAAGACCCCAAGACCCCACTCCCCTTACTCCTTCCCTCTCTCTGCTCTTCCTTTCCCCACCCCTCCCTCATTCTTCTTCTCTCTGTTCTCCCCTTCCTTCACCCCCACCGTGTCTGTTTTTAATGGTTCAGTGCCTGATCAGAGAATTAGGTTATTTCTGTCTTCTTACACCAACATTCTCATTATGTTAGGTTTTGTCTTTAGGTTGAAAAAAGCTCTTGATCCCAAAGGAGCTGCCACAGCTCCAGTTATCACATCCTTACCCAACAATGTCCAAAATTTGGAAGTTGAATAAGAGAGACTTTCCCCTTCTCATATCCCTTCTTAAAAATAAGACTGTTCTCTAAATTGCTCCATGTGCCCATTTCTGTGACAATTACTTGCAAGTGAGAACAGAATTATCATCATTGCTTAGACTGATCATGATTACTTCCTCCTCAGTGGAGGCTAGAGTAGCCTCTTCCTGTTGGGATTCTGCTACAAAGAGGAAATGAATGAAATGTGCAGGTAGATAACTACACAATATACGATTTCCAGTAGAGCTGGTAACATACATAACCAGGAGTATATAAAGCAGAGGGCAGCCATGGAGTGATGCTCTTTTCTTCCCTGTTTCAGAGTTCTTAAATCTGAACCACTGATGTACTGTTAGAAAGAACGTGTAGTTATCACATAAGCTTGCTAATTCTGAATAGTTGATCCCTTGATCCGCGCATGACTAATCACTTTTCTCACAAGATCTAAACCACAAATCTCTTCTCCTCAACACTTAATCTAAAGTCCCGAACCTCAAGGGGGAATAATCGAGGAAAAGAATTATTGGATAATAGGATAAAGCCTATTGCATTGAGCTCAACACTCTGGAATGAGGGGCAAGTCTATTTTGCTCATCAGGTCAAACAGATGTAGGTTAACCTTTGCCCTTGGAGCCCAGGACTTCAGAAATCAAATATCTGGTATTAAAGTATTGAATAAAATGTGAACCATCCTGAAGAAAAGCAAAAAGCCCATTCACGAAGACTGTAGATGATACAGAGCTAGGTAACACTGCCTGGTTCAAGGAAGATGAGAAACCGACCTAAGGAATGAGGAGAAATGGAGAAGCAGGGACTAGCCAGGAGCAGGTTGGAAAGGAGTTGCTGGGAAGACACACAGCTCGGATGGAATAATTGCCATTCAAGCACCTGGGCAGTTGCTAGATTGTGCCACAGACCACTCCTTCACAAAGGGGTGAGCAAATGTTATGAGCAGAAAGGATGTCAGTGGAAAACCATTCACGTGAGCTAAGGTCATTTTCTCGAGCAGAAAAGCAGCCCTTTGGGGACCTTCCACTGTCATATTGCATTAACAGCAGCCAGAAAATGCTCATTATATGAGACAACATGTGTTTCTCATTGTTGTCTGCTCTGCCAGTTGGCTTTATTTATTTATTTATTCCTGTTGTAGTACCATGGAAGGGGCAGTAAAAATGAGGACAATTACTCAGATGCTGGGCTTCAGAGATCTTCTTACTGGTTTGCTGCTGGAGAGTGAGCTTTGGCCCTCTTGGAGGGGAGAGGGGAAAAAGGAGAAGGGAGAGGAGAGAAGGGAGAAGGGAAGAGGGAGTGGGGAGAAGGGAGAGGAGAGAGGGGAAAGAGCTGTCAGCCATGGGAGATGCTCATCCCGCTCTGCCCAGTGAGTGGGCACTGGCGTATCGGCAGGCCTGGCGAGCCAGCACGCACACTGGGTTATTTGTTCTGATGCTTTCAGAGCCTGGTCAGGGAAACATCAATATCCTCCAGCCCTGTGCCAGGCAGCAGCCAGGCCTCACCGGGGAGAAGCAGGAGCCCTGGCCAGGGCCAGGGGTCCCATCACACACAGCTCTTAAAATCCCAGCTAGCCGCGATTAAAATCCCCTTTGCTACTTACTGTGAGAGCTTGGGCAAATTCCTTTACTTCTTTTAGCCTGACGTTCCTAATCTATAAAACGGGGATAATGGTACTACTGAAGCTCCTAGGGTGGGAGGGTGAAAATAAGCAACCCATGTAAACTTTTCAGCTTGCTGCCTAGCATGTTATAAATGCTCGGTAAAACGCCAGCTGTTATGCTGTGCCAGTTAGTGGCACAAAATGAGACTTGATGAAAAATGCTTAAGTATATTGTCAAGCGTACTGATCCTAAAGCAGCCAAATGTCCTTATATTATTTTTTATATGAGGTCTTCCAACAGTTAGAAGGTACCTGCTTTTCCCTTGGAGTTAGTGGCACCTGTTGCCAGCCTCGGCATCCGTGCAGGTTCAGCTCTCTGCAGGTTCCCAGGTGAGAGGTTTCCAGGCCTCTAATGTGTGGCACATAGGAGGAGATGCAGGAATATGTGTGATGGAAGCCAAGGAGGAAGGAAGGAGGATGGAGAAGTATCCAGACCCGGACCATCCTCACCCCGCTGCAGCTGTGCTCATGGTCCCAGCCTAACCCCCGGAGCCTGGAGCCAGCACTGGCCACACCCACCCTGCCTCTGTCCCTTAAGCCCCCTCTTCTTAGAAGCAGACCTGACAGTTGATATAATCACTGGAGGGGGCCCAGTTCTCACTTGGTCCCCACAATTTCATACCCCAACCCTGTTTTAGTGACTTGGACCCTGGCTCTGTGGCCCTAATCTCCATTCTGACTGTGGCCTCTTGACCTTGGTCTGCAGAAGTGGTCTTTCCCCTGCGGCACTGACAATAGAGCTTTCATGAATTAAGCCCCTGCTTAGCGAATGTAGGCATCACACTGCATGATGTCCCTTTCCTTTAATTCTCAAAAAAACCTCAAAAACATCCTGTACTTATGTGTATATACCAACCCCATTTAAAGATAGGAAACTGAGGCTGAGAGTGGTGAAGTGCCTAGTTTAAGGCCACATAGCTGGGCAGCAAACGCCAGTCTCTGGCCTCACATCTCATTTGACAGTCACCCTTCAGTCTCAGCTTTTCTGATGGACACCAACTTGGCTCTCAGGGTCCCCTGAGGTGTCAGGGAAGACCCTTCAGCGCCCAGTTCTAGCATGTAGAACTCAGCTTTCCCGTTTGGTTAGTTGGCTGCTGTTGCACATAGACAAACCTGCTGTCCCTCCATGTCCCAGGAGGTCTCTGTGCTGCTGACACCGTTTTCCCAGGCTTGGAACCAGTACTGCTCCCAGAGACTGAGGTCCCAGCCCTGGGTCTCTGCCCTGTCACCAGGTTCTGTGGGTCCCAGGCATATTTTCCTAGGTTGGCTGGGCTGTCAACTAGCTCCCTATATGGGGACTCTACTCCACTGATTTTCCTGTGTAAGGAGATCCTGATTATTTCTCCAGATCCCTGGTGCCCACTCTTGTCAGAAGGACTGCTGGGCATGGGCTGACCCTGTAGAGTACTCGTTCACCCTGCCAGGCTGTCCTCCTAGCTCCCAGGATGGCATCTGACATCAACACTTCCCATCTGGCATGTTCCACACCCAGCAGACAAACCAGCCTGTTTAGGAGTCTGGGCTCCCAGGATCACCCAAGCCCTCACGCTTCACGTGCAGGACATGACATGGTCCCAAACCTCCCTGGCTCCTGCTCTCTGGGATCTAATTAAACTGTGGCAGAGGTGGGAGCCATGGGCCTTAACCCCTGAATCCTCAGAAGAGGGAGCTGGGATTCCAGGGCCTGGCAAATGATTAATAGGCCTGGCATATTAAATTCGACCCGTCAGGGCAACATTAAATATGATTTATGACTTGGTTTTAATTGAGATTTTACTGAATTATTACTCAATGCAGAGAATAGACTTGGACTAATATTCCTAAGTGACCTGGGGGTCGGTGCTCAGAGCTGGGTGAATGCATCTGCCCAAGCGTGATGGCCACTCTGTCCCAGGGTGGGACCGAAACAAGCTGCTTGCCCCTCCTACCTTCCACCCATCTCCTGCTCCACCAGCCAGGGTCAACCTTGGGCTAGGCTAGTGGCAAACCAAAGAAGTTTGATTTCTGCCCCCTCCCCGCAATTTTCTTTGACTCCTTCAAACTCAAGTTCAAGCCATAAATTGACTTGGTTTGAAAAATGAAACGACGACCTCAATGAAGTTAAAGTGTATGTGACATCAGGGAGAATTTCCATTCTGAAAGAGGACAGAAGAATGAGGTGATACCTAACTCAGAGGACTGACCTTTCTAGTAGTGGAATGTTGGCTCACTGGGGAGATGTTTGATGGGCTTCTATGGAGAAGAGTATGGAAGGACAGACATGGGTTTGTGGAGGTGTGAGATGAAATGACAAGGTGAGTCTCGACCTTGACCCGTGGGACCAGACAATGTAGTTGCCATGCTGCCTACTAGGGAGCCATACTGAGCTACTAGTATCAGAGAGGATATCGGGTGGGTGTGAGGGCAGGGAAGAGGAAACGGAAATATGCAGGAATTCTCTTCAACTCCCCGAGGCTGCTCCCTGACGGACACGTGGGAGAAGCGGGCTTAAACAGCATTTATTGAATTTTGAACTGCATGGGGCAAAGGAAATTACTCATTAATATATAAAGGAATGCATTTCCCAGAATACAAATGCTAGTGAAAAATGGACTCATGCCTGCTTCATAGAGAGAAGCCTGCCTTTAAAGTACTAACATGAATGTGTCCTTAGGGAGAGAGGGAACCGCAAATTAGATAGACGTTTGTGATATGATACAGCGGCAGAGAAAGCCCACGCTTCGCTCCCCGCCTGCAGACGTGCCAGGATGAAGAAGGGGGTTTGCAGAGCAGCAGGAGAGACTGGGTGAGAGGGGGCATCTTGATTTGGGGGCAGTTGAGACCTTTTTTCCTGGTGCATGAGAGCTTGCTGCAGCCGCACAGCGTGGGCAGAAGGGCATGGGGCTGGAGAGGTCAATATGGGTTTGAATCTCCACTCCCTCTCTGGGGAATTACCTTCTCTGAGCTCTGACTTCTTCCGCTGTGCATGGATGCGGGTAATAATACTTGTCCAAGGAGTTCCTATGGTACTTATCTGAGATAATGCACACACAAAAAATCTGATCTATACTATTCATTCATTTCCTTTATCTTTAGATATTCCTTTAACAAATTAATTTACTGGTTCAATATTTCTAGAGCACCTGTTGTGTACACCGTGGCTCCTAACCCCAAGGACTGTAGAATATCGCTGTATGTGCAACAGCAGTGACATGCTGGGGGATCACGGAAACACAGAGGAGGGGAAATTAACCCAGTCCAAGGATGGGGGAAGAGATCTATGGGAGCTGCCAGGAGGAGGTGACATCTATATTTAGTCTTAAATATGAGCAGGAGTGGCCCAGGGAAGGGGCAGTCTAGGTCGGAGGGTCTGCATCAGTGAGGACGAGGCAGCGAGAGTCCACAGGGTGTGTAGAGACCTGCTCACACCTCAGTGCGGCTGAGGGAGCAGGGCTGTCTGGCTGCCGGAGATCACACTGGGGCAGAAGTTAAGACGGGGTGCAAGGATGGAAGGAGTTGGAAGGGAGGTAGGGAAGATGACATGGGGGGAGAGGTGACTGTTTTAATATAAGCGGTGGTGGCTCAGCGCCTGTGGCTCAACGGGCTAAGGCGCCAGCCACGTACACCTGAGCTGGCGGGTTCGAATCCAGCCCGGCCCGCCGAACAACAATGACAGCTGCAACCAAAAAATGGCCAGGCGTTGTGGTGAGCGCCTGTAGTCCCAGCTACTTGGGAGGCTGAGGCAGGAGACTCGCTTGAGCCCAGGAATTGGAGGTTGCTGTGAGCTGTGATGCCACAGCTCTCAATCCAGGGTGACAGCTTGAGGCTCTGTCTCAAAAAAAAAAAAATAATAATAATATAAGTGGTGGTCCTGGAAAAAATGGTTTTGGCAGGATTAGCCCTTAGCCCTTAAGCTCCTCTTGCTCTTCTTAAACTGTTATATTTGAGCAGACAGGAATCCTGGTGAGGATTGTTCAGCTGCCTGTCTAAAGACAAGCCACGACTCCATCTCAGGCTGCAGGAAACCCCCAGCACACGATTTCCTCATCTGGCTTCTCTCCCCAGCTACCAAATGCATTTTCCTTTCCTTTCCATCAAACTTCTGGTTTCTGTTTCTGTTAATTCAGTAACACAAACACGTGTGCACACACATGTGCTTGTCATAAGCAGATGCCCAAAGATGTGACTGGCCCTGGTCTTTGATCAATACTGCTCTTTGATGAAGAAACACCATGGGCGAATGGAACGTGATCCACTCCTAGAAATGGAAGCTCCAGGTTGGAAAAATCAACTCGGTACATTGGCAGTGACCTCTTGGTGGTGGAGGAAGGCCGGTTGAATGGGCAGAGAACATAGCTGAGGCCTAGATGTCTAAATAGCCTTGAAAACAAGATTTGGGTGGCTCCTGGCCCTTGCCTGATTCTGCCCACTCAACCCTACTGGGTAGCCATAGTGATGTTGGACAGATAAGGCTGAAGGACTTTGCCTTTGATTCTTGCTTCCTTTTTATGTGCGAGCGGTTAACAGAGTGTGAAAGTGTGCTCTTTAATGTACAATCTCCCCGGAAAGATCAATGCCAGCTTAACATGCATTTCTGTCTAATACTCACTTTGTCAG
The DNA here is from genome assembly GCA_963573935.1 of Arctocebus calabarensis. Lineage (NCBI taxonomy): Eukaryota > Metazoa > Chordata > Mammalia > Primates > Lorisidae > Arctocebus > Arctocebus calabarensis. Next base: position 43,427 of record CAUYON010050748.1, on the reverse strand, counting down.
GTCTTTGTAATAAAAAATGCTAGTTTTAATGAAGTGCATTAAAATGAGGAGATTCATGGCTAGCCTGTACGCTTTTATCACTGTCGCCTCCCCTTGAGCTGTCAGAGCACAAACTGTTCAGTGGAAGCGAGGCCGAGGGATGTCATTTGAGGGATCACACACAAAAATATTCCCCATTTTTAGAGACAGCCATGTTCCTGGTGGATATATTTTATTTTTATGCCCTTTATTTCTGTAATATGAAGTCTTTTCAGAGATGTGTCTCTGGAAGAAAGTTGAGTCAAGTAGGTGGTGATGATGGAAAGAAGACACTGGTTAGGGGGTGAATTGTGTCCTCCAAAATTCATACTTTAAAGTCCTAATCCTAGTACCTCAGAATGTGATCTTATTTGGACAGAAGGACTTCAAAGAAACAATTAATTTAAAATGAAGCTGTTTGGGTGGGTCCTAAGACAATCTGATTGGTGTCCCTACAAGAGATTAGGACACAGAGAGACGCCAGGCATGTGTGTGCACAAAGAGATACCCATGTGAAGAGGCAGTCAGAAGGAGGCCGTTTGCAAGCTAGGGAGAGAGGCCTCAGAGGAAAGGGACCCTACTGGTACCTTGATCTTGGGCATCCAACCTCCAGAACCATGAGGAAATCACGTTCCATTGCTTACTCTGCTGAGTGTATAGTAATTTGTTAGCAGCCCAAGCAAACTAGCACAAGATCTAAACCTTGAGATTAGAGCAGAGGGCTCTGAGCATCTTTTTTGGGAAAAGACAACAATCCAAGGGCCTGAGAGGGCAACCACAGCCAGGTATACCCTGCAGCAAGGCCAAGGGGGACATCTGGAAACTTCTGGAAAATAGAGAATGAGGGTGGTGGTAGTGGTTTTGAGCTCTGACCTTTGAATGTCTGAAATGCAGCCACTGAACTGTGGATAAAGTGTTTGCATAGGTGGGTGGGTGCTCAGGTGATGCGTGTTGAATGTTGCTGGATGAAGTGAGATACAGCCCAGGGCAGGTGTTAGCAGCATAGACGCCAGAACCCCAGTTCTACCACACACCAGCTATGTGACCTCTCCATGCCTCATATTTTCCATCTATGAAGTGGGAATCATGATCGTACCTACCTCATGGACTATTGTAAGGATTAAGTTAATGTTTTTTGAGTGCTTAGAACTATTCCTGGCACACGGAGAGAGTGCGCTACATGTTAGTTAAGTACATAAGCAGCCTTGAGCTCAAGGTAAGGCAGCCCATTGCCACAGCTGCTCATACAATCCCAAGCATCCAGGATGCCCAGTGGGGGCTTCGTCACCCAGAGCACCAAGACGTGTCTAGCATGTCCACATCCCTACATTTTCCTGCATTGCTTTCCTGTAGGTTCTCATTGACTCATCCAGACTCTTCCTAACATCTTCCAACTGATCTCCTTGCCCCAGCATCATCCCCCCAATTTCTCTTCCATCCTTTGCTAAAGTAAAACATTAAGGATTGTGGCACCTTTATGCTTATGCCCTCTAACCCCTAAGAGCTTGGGGAGGAAGTGTGGTGCTGGTGGTGAGTTGCTTATAGCATTTTATGAAATGAACCGCTGCATTGTGGATATGCCAGCATTTCTGCAATGGGAGGGATAAAACCAGTAAAACAAAGGAGTCCTTGGTAATCTGATGTTTAGTATGCTTCTCTGATTTTATTTCCTATTCTTTCTTTCTTTTTTTTTTTTTTTGAGACAGAGCCTCAAGCTGTCACCCTGGATAGAGTGCTGTGGCATCACAGCTCAAAGCAACCTCCAATTCCTGGGCTCAGGTGAGTCTCTTGCCTCTGCCTCCCAAGTAGCTGGGACTACAGGCACCCGCCACAACGCCCGGCCATTTTTTGGTTGCAGCCGCCATTGTTGTTTGGCAGGTCCGGGCTGGATTCGAACCCGCCAGCTCAGGTGTACATGGCTGGCGCCTTAGCCCATTGAGCTACAGGCGCCGAGCCATTTCCTATTATTTCTTATTACTTGAAGTTTCTGCTACATACACAAACACAGAATGCTTACAGTTTTGAGAATATGCAGTCCTGGGATAATGCTGCTGTGCCCTTGCACACACTGCTCCCTGTGTGTGCCCTGCTCCTTGGAATACTCTTTTCCTTCTTTTCTCAGTCTGGTGAATTTATATTCATCTTTCAAAATCCAGATTGCCTCCTTCAGGAAGGTTTCCCCAGTGGCTCCTCAAATAGAATCCAGAGCCTCCACCTGCTTCTGTTTCTATTCTGTCCTGGATGAGAACAGAAAACTTGCTCCTATCCAACTTACTTATCATCAATACGTGAATTTGAGAAGGAAAATACAAGAAATAATGAGAAATTTGAAAGCATCTAAGGACTGAAACTGGCATTTCTTCAGAAGTGTCTGGCTGCCCCTCCAAACTTCAGTAGTCTCATAACTAAGTTATATTTTTAAGGGACAGGCTATCTCTGCAGGAAAGGGGGAACAATAACGTCGATGACATGAAGACAACTTCATGCAGTAAAGGAGAGCTGGACAGGAGGACCAAATGCAGCCTCTGGGAGAATCAATGGACTGCCACACTGTCAGCCCAATGGCCATACATTAATCAACACACCTAGGCTTGGTAACCTGCCATCTGTTCTCACTCCATTCCATCTTTGGACATTAGGGACAAGAGGCAGGAGTCCTTGGTGACCATAACTGTCTCCCAGAGCCTAGAAGCAGCCTGCCTTAGGCCGTGACCATGGGACAGGATCAGGAAAACCACAGTCTCTCTGAGCATCAGTTTACACATCTTTGAAAAGGCCCTTCTAAAGTCTAACTTGCAGATTGTCCAGAAGACAACTGGCCAGGATTTACCATTGTCCAATTGTCCTGGGTAAAAGTGTTTTCCTAACTCATAGCACTGTCCAGATTTCCACTTTGCTTTGGAGAGAGGCTGCCCTGTTGCTGGTTTTGGTGCTCCACACTCCACTCCTGTTTTAAGCTCTCACTCCTTTGAGCACCTGGTCCCCATCCCATTCCCCAGCATCCCCTTTGCTGCTTAGGGACCTCCCAAGACCCTCCTGGGAACTGTGCCTCCTGGGCCTTCCTTCTTTGTAGCTGCCTAAAGCAATTCACATTCCACTCTTCTACCTTGGCATCCCTAAGCCACACTTTCCAATTAAAAAACCAATGGTCTCTTTCAGGCTTGCTGGAAAGTGGATTAATTCATTTGCTAACTGATTCTGCAAAAGCATTAGCAGGTAATAACAGGTTTATGGGTAACCTCTCCTCTATAAAGTCATAGTGACATATTACCTAAATCCTCTTTGGTGACCCTTTTGGGAATTTGAACCCTGGAAGCTCAGAGTCAGGGTGGCGGTGGCAAAGTCATAACTAGGGGTCTCTAGAGACCCACAACAGCACCCGTGAGGCATCTGCTATCTAGTCCTATGAATAAAACGCAGGATTCTGTAATTGGATTGCAATTCCTCCCCCTAACTACATTTTAAGGAGGGAATACTGGAAAGGTAGAAAAGCATAGAAAAGAAGAGTCAAAAGAATAGCTCTTAAATATTTCTGTGTCTTGAAAATACACTAGCAAAATATAAGGGAAAACATCTGTAAATATCTGTGAGCGAGATAATAATAAACATGGATCTTTTTTTTTTTTAGTTCTTAGGGGGAAAAAAAGCACCGTATAAATTTGGGGTGTTATGATTACGCATATTATATATATGGAGACATTGTATATTTATTCACAGTGAAGCTCACATATGTCATTGCCACTAATAACATTTTCTTTTCTAGCTCCGACAGATGAGGAGAAGTGCCATTTTCATATGTTCCACACATACTCAGAGGAACCTGCTTAGAATATTTTTGCTGATGAAATTTTCTGGGTTGTAACATTTATCTTTTTGAAGAGCTCGCTTCCTATAACCCCCCACGTGGAGAGTTGTGCTTTTACCTCTCATTGTAATGCTATCTACATGTGGATTTTTGTGTCAACCAGTTATCTGCAGCATTAGCCAGTTTCTTGTCTGTTTGTATTGTTTATAAAGTGCTGGACAAACATCACACTTTGCCCAGTGCACGGGGCCCTGGCTCCCTGCCCTGTGGAGCGCACCATCTAATGAAAATGGACAAGCCCAGCACAATGGAAATTATACCAACGCAGGACCCAGACAGACGCAGCTGGCTCAGGAATCAGGGCTTATACAGAGGATCTGAAGAAAGACGGGAAAGTGTCTGGAAGACATTTAGGTCAAGGATTTTCTGAGGCAACACAACCCCAGCCAGTTCTTACACAGAGTTGGAAGAGACCTTTAGAAGTCCCCTGTCCCTTCCCTCTCTGCTCCTCTCCTCTGGGAAGTCCTTCAGCCTCTGACGGATCCTCCTTCGCAGTGGGAGTAGGATGTGGAGGTGTGGATCTTTGGGGAGCAAGTGTCTAATCTCCTGCCGGCTTCCTTCCCGCCTCCAGGCAGCATGCTTCCAGGTGGCTCACTGCTCATGCAGCCACGCTCTGGGTGCTCAAAGAATGCGAATTCACTTGGGTATTAGTGATGGCAAAACATAGTAGAGAAATTAAATGTGCTGCAAATAGGGCAGCGCCTGTGGCTCAGCGAGTAGGGCGCCAACCCCATATACCGAGGACTGCGAGTTCAAACCCGGCCCCGGCCGAACTGCATCAAAAATTAGCCGGGCGCTGTGGCAGGTGCCTGTGGTCCCAGCTACTTGGGAGGCTGAGGCAAAAGAATCGCTTAAGCCCAAGAGCTGGAGGTTGCTGTGAGCTGTGACTCCACAATAGAGTGAGACTCTGTCTCCACAAAAAAAAGGTGGGGGGCACATATTTGATTCTCAAACTAAAAACAAACCTTTTGGAGTCATGTGTAATCACTCTCTTGGAATTTCCAGTTCTTTGACACATCTCTTTAACTCCCAGTTTAATCTACATACAGAGCCTCATACAGTTCTGGGGTGAGAGAACTTCCACTGCGTGTGCAATGCTGTCCTCAGGAGCAACGTCAGCGCGGACGGAAGAGAAGAAGAGGAAGACGAGCCGGCAGGACTCGGTGCTGTGAGTTTAGACAGAAAGTGGAGTGCAACAGAGAGCAGAATAGGGTCCAGTCCAAACGCTCATTCATAGCCTGACCTTGGCCGAAAGAACTTCCGCTTTCTGTGCTTCAGTTCCTTAGTTTGTGCACTTTGTAGACTTCCAGTTCCTTTTGAGGTGGGTTCCCCAGGCCCGTCTTCATGTGCGTGAATGAATTCTATCCAGTCCAGCATCCTCGGCGGGCACCTACCCTCCTCCTACTTTTAAAAATCCACTACCTGCACTTTCCTTCAGAGAGACATCAAGGGACTGATGTATGTATGAGAGGGGAGAAGGATCAGTGCCTGGCTCCAAGTTTCCAACCACTTGCGGAAAAGGACACGAAGGATCCTTGTTGAGAGAAGAAGGGAAGGTGGCTGCCAACCTATGGGAGGACCTGCTCTTGCTTTTCTAGAAACTATGCTTAAGCTGTCAGCATCCTCTTGCTAAATTCTACTTACTACTGTTGGCAATTAGGCCAGTGGGGCTCGTACTATACCCAGGCAGACATTAAAAGGAAATAGGACTTTATGCTATGGTTGCAGGCTAGTAAATCTTGGGCATATGGGTTGTATCAGTCTGCGTACTTGGAGCACTTACCTTTGCCGGGTCTGTTACACATATCATTACCTCATTTCATCTTCCCAGAAGGAGCTTGGCACTGTTATCCCCATTTGATAGGTGGAAACATTTAAGGTTCCGAAGAGTAAAATTAAAAAAAAACAAACCTGCACAAGATTACACACAAAGTAGAGGTTGGATTCAAACCCTGGACAATTTGTTCTCACCCTCTGGCAAGATTTCACCTTGTGTTGACACCTCTCACTCCCCAGGTGGCTGCTCAACTGCTAGTTCTTTGAGAGGGGAAGAGAACTTTCTCCACTGACACTAAAATAACCCTTGAGTTTCCTTAAGAAATCTGGGGCCTCTATTTTCCTAGCACTAGGCTGGAATGTAACCAGAAGGTCCCTCCTAGAGGGCATCCCCTGTTCATCTCCCACCACCACCAAGGCAGTATCCCTGACTCACTTCCATCTCTTCTATCTCGAGATGATTAGGCTGCTGGCACAGGTGGAGGAGACAGCCTCTCCCTCTTCTCCCTAGGGATACTAATTCTGATGACCAAACCCCTCACACTCAACCCCGTAAATGCTCTGAGTTCTCCATGAGTCCATTAGCTCCAGCTGCACACAAGTCTCCTGGTTGAACTTGGCAGCCAGAGTCCTGAGATTGGTATCCAGATTAGCCCCACATACTGCCCTTGATACTAAGCAAAACTGACAGCCCTGCTTGGCTACTCATTGACGACTGGCCCACAGGGGCACTGAACCCCAAGTCTGAGATGTGAGATTCTAATGATCTTACAGTGTCACTCTGATCTGCTTTGTGGCTGGAAGGTTCCTTTGAACACCCTCCAAGCTGCCATGGGAAGCTGCATTTTCCAGTTGCTTCTGAGCCAAGCTAATGAGGCTTGCTAATTTTGGAAGATGCATAACCATCAACAAATGTGGCTCAGATCTCTAGGAACAGGATTCCGCTGAGAGTCTAGATAAACACTGAGGAGTAGCTTGTGACTCCACATCCCACAGACTCTTCCTCCAGGTTTCAGGATGGGTCCTTGGCTCATTCTCCAGCTGCAAAGTCAGCCGTTTGATGTGGCCTGAAGCTGTGCTCGCTGCAGGAGATTGAAGTCGAGAAGGCAGGGCCAACAGCTGGCCCGGAGAAGGCGACGAGCTTGTAGACTTAGTCACAACTATGAGGAGTAGAGTTTGCCCTGGCTGCCCCCACAGCCTCCGGTACGGCATGTTCCTTCCCTCTGGTCATAATGGCTGGACTCGTGTTTACTGGATGCTTACATTATGCCCATCACTCTGCTGAGTACTTTACATGACATTTACAGGAATCATAGCTTAATTCCACATTTTGGGGGAAGGTTTGTGGAGGAAGTTTTAGAGAGGTTAAAAAGCTCACCTGAAATCAAATGCTAATAAGTGAGAAAGATTGATTTTAAACTCAGAACATATTCCCCAAAGCCTCTAGTTATACTGTTTTTCTCTGACTTCCCTCTTTTCTCCAGGCTCCTAATGTCCTAAATTTTCTTTTGTTAGCTCTTTGAGTTTCCTTATGTTGTATCATACTAGGAACATACCCTAGATTATTTCTTGTCCTTTTAGTAATCCCTACTTACATGGTTCTGTATTTATTCATTTTAAGGATGCCTTTTTTCTTGATAGAATAAACTATTTTTTGCTAAAGTGTTAATGACTACCAAGGAGTAATATGCTATTTTAATCTGAAAACCCTCTGCATTGTCACAGTAGATGACCATGCCTTAACACCAAGGAGAAAGAAATTTGCATATTTCAGGCATTCTCTGGACCAGTAAGAGAGAAAATTAAGGATTAGGAAAAGAGAGTGGAGTCTTCTTCTTTGCATCTTTCAAATCACATTTGCTTATTTATTAGTCTTACAAATAGTAAATATTCAGTAAATGTTTGCTGAAAAATTACCAGCTTAATGAGTGAGTGAACAAAGGAATGAATGCATATGGAAATGTCCAGACTAGACTGAAGCATGTGGCAATACTATGTTTGGTCAGTAGAGGCCACTGTTAACATTTTTCAACATCTGTGCTGGCATTAATCGGAGAAGGGAGAGCCTAGGGCATGGAAAATTCTCATCATCCTAAAGGCTGTTTCTGGAGACAGGAGTCTACAATGAATTCCAATGGGTTCTCTTCCTTCATTTAGACTCTCATCATAGATGTTTTCAGGTACGGACAAGCGATTTTTCTCTCTGCTGCTTGGAGAGAAGGCAGGACACTTCTCCAACCCTGGAAGACCAGTTCTATTGAGGCATCCTCAGCACAGAATGAGATGGCCTCAGCAGAACAAGCAGAGCACACACCTGATCAGACTTTGTACTTGGGAGCATCTCAGAAAAGAGGATGGTGGGCAGGTTAGTGAAGGAATTGACCATTGGCTAAATGCTGTGTTTTGCTTTTTGGTGTATCTTCTGAGTGGAGCACTGCTAGAAGACCATACTCCAGACAATCCCCCAGTTCAAACCTTACTTTGGTACCATGGATAGGAATCTAGATTGGTACAGAAATTTTCTCAAGGAGCACCCATACTCTTCCACCCAGAGAGCACTTTTCCAGTGCCTCCTGTGGGGAGCTGGGGGGATATCTGTCATGGTTGGCCTTGCTCTATTCTAGAGTCAATTGAGTCATGCTTGGGGTCACCTCCTCCATGCAGCCCACCTGATGCACTCTGCCTTCCCCACCTCACCCTGCCTCAGGTGTTGTCACATTACATACCAACACTGAGGGGCCAGTTTATTGTCATTTTCTGGGTCTGTAAGCTGTGAGTTCTTTAAGAGCAGGGACAGTGTTTATTTTCTTTCATCTTTGGATGCTGGCACTTGGCCCAAGAACAGGCGCAATGTTTGTTGAATGAAAGAACAAGTGAATAAAGCCCACTAGCCTGTCCTGTGGTGTACCAAGTTGGCTCACAAGATGACCAAGTTAATTAGACCTGCTCTTTAACCGTCACATTATTTATGTCACACACATATAGGAAAGCAGAGAAAGTGGAAGCAGCTCTTCCCAAGCTTCGCCTTTGCAGCCTTTGTATGAGACTGGAGAGGATAAAGCTTTTCTTACTGGACATAATGAACCAGAGTTAATTTTATCCATGTTTGTTTTCAGCTCTTGGACACACAACAGGAGGCTGGTAATGACCATCCAGCTTGCATCTTATTAAATTGAAAAAGATAAAATGAATTGTCTGAACCATAAGCTTATATGCTACCATAGGCCAACGAGGAATGTGCTGATTAAAGTTTCACTCAGCAAAAGATAGTAGCATTCTGTACCCTGGAACATGAAAGTGAACATGCCCCAAGAAGACGTGCTAAGGAGGGAACATCAAACTAGTAACTTATAATTGCTAGTTGAGGATAGGAATGGATTAGCAGGATAGAAACAAGGTCATAAATGAAGGAGTCAGGACCCCTTTGTTCCTTTCATGATTCATTATGGAGCCAAACTCACCGAACCTTCTCCAAGGTTTGAGAAAATGTGGGACTTGTTCCAAAAGAGCTAGAATTGAAGCCGGGCACTCTTGCCAGGCTGTGTCTGGGCACTGACAGCCAGGACAGGTACCAAGACCTCCCCCAGTTGCAACCTTGCCTCATGGACTCTCACTAGGAAGTGTGTCGTCCTCTCTTGCAGATCAAAATTGTCTCAAATTGGAGGAGAGGTTGACAAATTTCTCCAAATCAAAGTAGGGATTGACCGCAACTCAACTTACTGGGGAGTCATTTCAGGTCGGCTCCCCAAGCCTTTATAAGAACTGTGTGAGCAAGGGGCTGTGCCAGCCTGTAGTTAACAGATGAATGAGCAGGCTATGCCCCTGCCTTCAAAGGCCTGGCGGTGTCCTGGGGGAGGCAGACTCGTCAAGAGATGGTAACTGCTATTAGACAGGCAGTGGGAGCCTGGGGAAGGAACCCCTTGTCTGCCTGTGCTCAGAGGGAGAGGTTAAGGGGAAAGAGGTTTTCTGAAGGAGAAGGAGAGGTTATGGAGCCTGAGCAGAGTCTTTGGGAGGGTTCAAACTGTGTGCCCAGGGAGTGTAAAAGAATGGCGGCCCATTCATGGACCTGGGAGCATTTCGGTATCACTGGCACACACGGGGAGAATGGGGAATGGATAAGAACGTGGACAGAAGGTAAGCACAGGCCAGACAGAAATGGGCCTGGACACAGGAGTTTGCATTTGATCCTGAATAGAAAGCCACTGAAGGATTCCGTGACAGATGGCAAAGGAGGCTGCTCTGGGCCTTGAGCCTCTGTTCCCTGGTTAGAGAGGACTTGTCAGGATGTTGGCATTTGAAGAGCACAAACCAAACCCCAAGGCAGACAGATACTGGGGTCTGGGAACCAGGCGATAGGGTTTGCAGCCCAGGTTGGCCCCAGAGCTTCCCTGAAGCTGGCGGGCTCTAGATGGCTGGCCTCTGGGCCTGTGGTTCCCCCTGCCTGGTGCACCCCCATCTACCCTCTTGCTGTCCATTCCTCACACACACAGGTTGCAGGGGCCTCCTTTGCAGGTTCCTGTGGTGCTGGCATCACCCTGGCCCTGCAGTCTGGGCCAGCTTACTCGCCAATGAGCTTAGCTCCCACTGGACTGTGAATCCTTGAGGGCAAGGGCCTTGTGTGCCTTACTTAGCCTGCTCAGTGCCTTGCACCGTGCAGGGTACAGGCAGGGGCGCAACAAACATGTAATCATAGAACGGATGGATCGCTGGGTGGAAGTCACCCAACCCTTCCTCATCTTCATTCATTTATCAGTCAAATGAAAACCATCTCTGTGCTCATTTCCAATGATGAAACTCTCCATTCCAGTCACCTGCAGCCCCTAATGTGGCACCTTTCCTCTCTCCTGCCCCCCACATCCTCTTTACCCTACTCCTTTGCCTCGCCCTACATTCCTGCTCCTTTCTCTGTCCCTCCCTGTGATTCCTGCCCACTCATGTGTCCTGTTCTGGTTTTTCCTCACTCGACCTTGGCTTTCCCAGCTGATGACTCCTCCCCTTGCCTCCACTCCTCCTTGCCCAGTCCACCCTCTCCGCAGCTGTATCTTGCTTCCTGGCCTTCTTGACTTTCTCTGTCTCTCTGAGTCATCCAAGCCATTTCGTCCTTCTTGCCTTCCTCAACTGTTTTTGTTCAGTTGAAATTTCTACTAACCTAATTTTTTGCTTGGCTTTTTGCTCCTGGCATTTGGTTCCTACTGACCTCTAGACTCTTCTCTCTATTTATTCTGAGCAGAAGAAATTGGCGATGATAATGGCACTGATGCGATTTCAGCAAAGAAAGAAATGAAGATGTGGAGATGTCTTTGAGAGGATGGGCAGGAAGGAGGGTCACCACTTAGTTCATCTCTGAGAGTCACCTGTGCTTTGATGGAGCTTCAGAGAGTTTGCGAGCATATGAGGAGCATCTGGAACTGTTCCTTCCGGAAAATAATACGTCAGAAGGCAGAAAAATAATTATGTTTCCCTCAATGATCCTGGCAAAGATGTTTGCTCCCCTAAAGGACCTCAAGGCACTCATAAAATGAGGAAAACTGAGTTAAGTGCTTTTTATTAAACCATTAAGAGATTTTATTCAGCTAAGACAAATGTCTTCACTGAAGGATACAGAGTTTGATAGTATAGAAAATACCCAGATGAAAACTTGTCTGAATAAATTAGACTGATGCATTTGGCATTTAGGCTTCTGAATATCTGATTTCCTCCTTCAGCCACAGCCAAAGAATATTCTCTAGTGGTGGATTCCCTGTGTCTGGCGTGGGCAGGAGAGGTCCTGACAGTGCTGAGTGTTTTTCCTGGCTAGAAGTGGCTTTGAGGACAAAAATATAAGTAGCAAGGGATCCATTTTCTTTTTCTTTCTTTTTTTTTTTTTTTTTATAGAGACAGAGTCTCACTTTATCGCCTTCGGTAGAGTGCTGTGGTGTTGCAGCTCACAGCAACCTCCAGCTCTTGGGCTTACGCGATTCTCTTGCCTCAGCCTCCCGAGTAGCTGGGACTACAGGTGCCCGCCAGAACGCCCGGCTATTTCTTTGTTGCAGTTTGGGTTTGAACCCACCACCCTCAATATAAGGGGCCGGCGCCCTACTCGCTGAGCCACAGGCACCGCCCAGGAATCCATTTTCTTTCCTTAAGAGCCATGGGATCCCAGATCTCTCTGGCCATGTCCATTTCAGAGGCCACACAACAGGCCAAGAAGGACTCGGGACATCGGCAAGAAGGAAGGGCTTAGAGAAGACTCACAGTGAATTTCAGGGCCCTTAAATCTCTGTTCTAAATACATAGAAGGTATAAACTCAGAAAAAAAAAATTTGTGTGTGTGTGTTTTTTGGCCGGGGCTGGGTTTGAACCTGCCACCTCCGGCATATGGGCCTGGTGCCCTACTCCTTTGAGCCACAGGCGCCACCCAAAAAAAAAAAAAAAATTTAAAGACTCTCCCAGCTCTCCCTGCCACACCTGGCAAATCTACTAAAATCCTAGAATAGATTCTTCTAGGGATGCTAAAGCTCCATCTTCTCCCCTCAATTCTCCAAAATGGAAAAGAAATGGGCTCTGAGCTCTTGTGTGCCAAGGGATTTAGTATAATAATGTTTATTTGTGAGGAATAAAATCAAGCCAGGCACTGTGAGCTTGCAATGACTCAGACTTAATAATAGTAATAGCTCACACTTGTGGGGTGTTTACCACGCATCAGGCACCATGCTAAGCATGTTGTTCTCGTGACAGTTCAAGAGGTGCATCATCATTCTTCTGATGAGGAGCCCGAGATGATTTAACCTGCCACAGGTCACACTGAGGCAGTCCGTTTGAAGATCTCCCCAGCGGCCTTCTCTTTTGGGTGCAGCCTGCCTTCTTCCTTCTGGGATCCGCTCTCTCCCTTTCCCTCCACTCTACCCATGTGTCTACCAGGTTTCTTTCTTTCTTTCTTTATTTTTTTGTGACTCTCTCCCTAGCCAGTCGGTCCCTCCCTGAGACATTTGTAAATCAGGAAAGAGACAGAAATATGAGTGTGAAGTTCTAACCTGGAATCCTTGGGGCCTGATGACGGCCACATGTCACAACTGAGTCTCATACCCAGGAGATACCAGCAGCCTTCAAGTCCTGCTGCAGTTGCTCCAGAGGCTCAATGCCTGTTCTTGGGTTCCACTAGACCCTCAGGGTGCGTATAATAAAGTCTTCCTCTTGCTTTAGCTACTTCAGGTTGATGTAGGAAAGCAATGCCATGACGTGGATACACTGTGTGGGCTGGGGAATCAGACAGGCTAAGTTTAATTCTTGGTTGTGTGATCTTGAACAAGCTGCTCACTCCCTCACGCTTCAATTTCATCTAAAAAAGGAGATAATAATGGTGTCTACTACCAAAGATTTTTGTGGGATTTCTTGTTCAGGTATAGTATTTAATGCTGAGCCTTGTACATGCAAAAGCCTCCAAAAAAAAGTGCCTCTTATTTTTTTAATATCAATTTAAGTTGTTACTTTAGTCACTGATATTATTTCTCCTGATCAATTGTAGAATCAAAAGATTCCAGTTCTGGCTGTCTGTTGGTACCTGGGATTTTGAGCTTCCAACTCAAGAGCAGTGTGTGCAGGAGAAGGTGTGGATGGCTGTGAGTATGCTTGCGTGGGCCTCGGGTGAGGGCATTGAGCTGTTTTCTTTCAGGCCTGGAGGTGGTTCCAAAAATAAGAGCTAATAATATCTTCTGGAGACTTCAGCGCACAGACTGCTATTCTGTGCAAACTGTGAGGTGTGGTGCAAGAAAGCAGAGAGTCAGATTGATTTTTAAAAGGCTGAACTTCCAAGCTGTTGTAAGAAGCAGCCAGCAAATGAGAGATCTATAAACCCCAGGAACATTCAGGGCATCACTGGGAATGGTGCTGGGAGATGGATTAGGCATTGAAAATGAGTACTTTGCAGAACAAAGAAGTTTTTATATGATGTCAGAACTTGGAAATTCCCAGGACTATTTTATTTATGGACAAAGTTGGGTAGGAAGGGAAGAGTGGAGGATGAAATTAAATTTCTTAAAAGGATCACCACCAAGGATTAACTATGGGTTGAAGGAAGGCTAAAAGCCAGATATGATTTGGGAATGCAGTGAGGGGCAGTGGAGGGGAATAGATTTAATACAACCTTGCCCAGTTTCTTTACTGGGCTGGGAAATTGATTTAGGGAAAGGTGGGCAGGGGATTCTCGGAGGCCCTGTACCGGTTTGGTGGAAAGTTGAGCAGACTTGCTCTTGGGCCCAACTTCGAATGCCTCCCAGGACTCTTTTTTCCAAGAAAGTCACTCAGATTAGGGCTGATTGTTGTTCTCAAGCTGCCACCGAAGTTCTAGGAGGGGCCAATGAACATGTCACTCAAGGAAAAGCAAGAAGTTGAAATTCTCAGAATGCCCTTGAAATGCACTGAGTGAGGGAGGGACATGGAAGGAGAAGGGGACGTTTCAGCGTCCTCAGAAGGGTGGGTGGGGAAGGGTTGTGGGATAAGTGGGGGAAGAGGGGTGCCTGCCCTTTGAGGAAAGGCCTAAAAAGGTGAAGAACTGAAAGTAAAGGAACAGAAACCCCAAGGACAAAGGGATATTCAGAGTTTATGGGATTTGAACCTGCATGTGAATTCATAATCTACCGCAGGGTAGGTAGTGGTGAATGTGCCCCACTCCTCAGGCTCAATTCACTGAAGACCTTGTTAATTTACTTGTTGCAGCTTCACAATATGTTAGATGCCTCTTCAACAGCACAAGGGTGGAAGAAAGTTATTGTCCCCACTGAAGACGTGGGCAAATGGAGCCATCCTTGAAAAATGTAATAGTCGAAGGTAATTCAGAACGAGCCTGGAATAGAACCCAGAACCTCTTGCCTTTCAGTTCCTTCCCTTTGACTTTGCTCACAAAAGGGAGATCCACTTTAGAGTGAATAACTGGGGTGGTTCCCAGGTCCTCTGCCATCCTAGACAAAGGGTGACTATTCCACACCACAAATGAGGATTAGGTAGGGTCACAGCTGCAGTCCCGGGAGGAAAAGTTAGGGGCTTCTACTGCCAAGTCAAGGGGCTGCTGTGCAAAGAATCTGGTCATCCCAGCTCCGTGTAAGTCATGGTAGCTGAGCCACGCTGGACTATGTAGGCATTTCCTCAGGAAGGGCTCAGACGGCAGTGAAGATGGTACCTTCCTGGGGAAAGTGCACAACCTCCTTCTCAGCTCTGTGGTTTTGTGGACCTGGGAAATTCCACGGCACTGACACTCAAGTGGGCACTTGCTAACTGTCCGCGGCTATGAACACTGAGGAGGGAATAGTGATGGTGGCCAAGTGCATTTCCTGTTCGACCACTAACTAAGAACACTTAGTTCTTAATGAGACTTGCCAGAGTCTGATATTTTTCTAAGTGTTTTTATACCTGTTATTGCTTGTGTTTTTCAAAAAGTGAAATGGCACACACACACACACACACACACAAGTTTTTCTAATTTCAACCAAAAGAATTATACATTTTCAATCCATGATACATGAGTTTCTTCTAACCATAATAAAGTGAAATATTTTATATTTGCTATAACGTGTGTAACGTTTCCTCTTCTGTTAGCATGTTACCCCCTGACTTCTTTACCTATTTACCAGTGAGGGAGTCTGAGCTATTATTTACTCATTTTCACAGATGAGAAAACAGAACAGGAAAGTAAATTGTCTCAGGATTGTGCACGTTAGTGGAAGAAGCATTCAGACCTTCTGGGTTTAAATAACGTACTTTCTACCGTAGCACAAGTATCTATGCAATGATGTCTAAGTTTCTAGGCCCATACTTAAACACCATAAACGTCTTCATAGATGGTTCCATGAATTATTTAAAAGCATTGTAAAGGAAGGCCACTCCTTGTGGGCCAAGGGCCATTGGTGGCAATCAGACGAGGGGCCCAAATTCAGGCCTCCGAGTAACCATTTCCATAACCAACTTTGTTTTCCTGCTCAATAAACAAAACGGATTTCATGACATTATTGGAGGGAAAAAAAAAAGGCCATTTATTTTTCAAGGTTTTTTCCCTCTGGAGAAGGCCCAACTTTGTTTTGCCCGTTGGTTTTGCATATCGCATGTGCGACTATCATTTACAAGAGTCATTTGGAGATCAGATCGCGTGTCTCCCTTGTTTAGGTAGTTCTGCAGATGGATTGGCAGTTGTTCGCATACAGCTGTGCACATCTGGCATGCAGGTGTGTTTTCTGATAGGCTGACTTGCTTACAAAATGATTTCTTCTGGGAATGAAGAGAAGAAATTGCCCAAGGGCCAAGACAAAGCTATCCATTAGCTGGGGCACAGATTGGTTTATAACAATGATTTTCCGGGCAAGGTAATTTGGACAAGATGATGACATACACATGCCTAAAAAATGAGGGGTCACAGAGGTTACATGTCCTCAAAGGCAGGTATGTGCCAAAGCCTGAGCTGGTTTGGAGGGCCTGAGGGAATTTAAAGGGTTAGTGCTTTAGTGAAAACTGCACCCATGGGTATAGATGGGTGAAATGACATGGTAACTCACAACTGCTTCAGAAAACATCTAATGTGAGTGTGTGTGGGGGGGGGGGCCTGGAGAGTGGGGGCTATGGGTAGAATAAGGGAGATACAGAGTTGATGATTTTTATAGCTGAGTGATTGGTACACAGGGTTCATTGACAGCTCTATTTTTATGTATTTTTGAAATTTTCTGTAATAAGAAGTTAAAAACAAAATCTGTTCCTACATATGGGCCTCTAGAAGTACAATTAGTATGCTTAGGCCTCCCATTAACTCCAGGCTTAGGCCTCCCATTAACTCCAGGTAGTGGGTGGCCATGGGGGTCAGGGTGGACAGGAGGATGGAGAGGGGCGGGTGCTCACTCACAGAGACAAAGGGGAGAATGGACTCGTCACTTTGTCCTGCTGACGCAGTCCTCTGTGCTGTACCCATTAGGAGGCAGGTGTCTCCTGTCGCCTTCTCCAAACATATGGCAGTCTCTGCAAGGAGTTTAGGGAGTCTAGAAATACAACCAGAGACTGGGCTGGTGGAAATCGAGTGTGTACTAAAGCCACATTGTATAAGAGATCCGAAGCTAAAGTACAGCCCAAGAAAGGGAGGAAGGTGAAAGGGAACAGACAGGTGACAAAGTGAACAGAAAAATCAAGGCAGATTTTGAGGAAGTCCTCCTCATCTGGGGGAGACTTTCCTGGGCATTCCCTTGCTCATTGAACACAGGATGACCAGACAAGTGAGGGGTGTGTGCCTCAGGCTCTCCGCAGAGACCTGACTGCCCCTCCGACTGATGCTTTGCTGGCAGACACTGGCTCGGCCTCTTGGCCACCAATGGAAGGTGATCACTGGCTTCCGAACAACCATAATAGAAGAAATAACGGCTGCCTTTCCGGCTGCGGTGGCCCCTGCCAGGACTCCTTTAGGATCGTTTCAAAACCAAAAATACTCTGAATGAAGGCTGCGAATGACCCTGTCCATTCCCAACTCCCCATTGGTTTCCGGGGTTAGCCTCACTCCTCTTCTGCTGCAGTTTGGGGGACAGCCACACCATGGGAGCCAGGCGAGGGGAGGGCACTGCCATCTTCCCGAGTCCAAATACCTGCGGCCAACTTGAACAAAACACCCCCTCCTCTGAAACTTGCTCTGTGTACCTGAGTGAGACACACTCCATTCTCTCCCCCGATCCTGACGCAAATGGCTGTGCGAGCCCCTGTCAGCTGAGGGGTCCCACTCTCTCTTCTTGGACGCTCACCCTCCCAGCCTCAGTTTTCCTCGGTCATCATCTGCACTGCCTGTGTCTCCCTCCCGCCTGCTGATTCTGCCATGGGGGGCAAGAAGGGCTCTTCCATCTCTCTGGTCTGGCCCCTGTCACCATGCCTCCCTCCGCTGCCCCTACCCCTGTGCCTCCCTCCCTCCCGCCCCCTGTGCTCCACACAGCTGGGCTCTCTGGGGACACGGCTGTTTGGGCTGCAGTTCTGTGGCGCAGGTGGCACTGGCAGATGCAAGTTCTCTCCATTCATGTGGGTAAACAGTAAACATTATATTCAAATATTCATCGCCAGGGCTTCTGTCTGAATGTTAATCTGGGGCAGGAGCTGATTCACAGTCCCTGGCACCAGCTCCTGGGAAGAGCCCCACGGTGACGCTGTGACTCTGCAGCAGCCGAGTGCTCAGAAGAGGTCAGCCTGAGAGGAGAAGCATTGATTTTACGTCGGCTTCGGGGGTGATCACGGAACAGCTTTCTGGCCAGAGAAATGGCCTGTCTGCCTGGGGAGACGTGTCAGTGTGGGGCAGTCACTACAGCTGAGTGCTGGTGGGCCTGGGCAGTTCTGTAGAGCACGCAGGTATCTGACACGGGCTCCTGGTCTCCTGTTTATCACTTCTGTATCTACGTGTCTGGCTCTGTGCTGAATGCTAACGAGTCTGGTGGCTCCTTAACCGCCCGCTGGTGAGCCGTTTGCTTTCTGTTAATGATGACAGGGCCCGTGTCTGTTCCATTTTGCCATTAAAACCTGGGACTCCTAATGGCGTCTGGACAACGCCTCGGCGATATCAGGAAAATCTAGGTTCTTTCTGAGAGAGAGATTGCTGGAGCAAGAAAGACTACACTGTTCTCAGGGTCTAAAACATCTCAGCAACAGGAAAGTCTTCCTTTGAATGAAGAGTCAGAAACAGGTCAGACGTGGTGCTCGGAAAGTGAGAGAAGGTTAGCTCACACCATCTTCTGCGCACTTTCCTACAGGTGGGGTTGCACACAGTCCTCCCTTCCTGCCTCCCCCTTGCACACACGAGTGAATGGTCACTCACTCATGACCACTTACGGATGTGTGCTCAGTGATACACACTGGGCCAGGCCTGGGTACAGAGATGAGTGGTCTTCCCAGCCTGCCCTTGAGAATTCACGAGAGTGCAAGACCGACAGATACATCACGTACATGGCTAATCAGTCAGTGTGAGGAGCCCTGGGGACCCAGAGGATGGTGTGAGAACCTCTCGCAGAACAGATGATGCTTTGAGTGATTTTTGAGGCTTTCAGGGTCAAAGATCCTATTGCAACCATATTTGTAACTTGAGCAGCTGCACAGTGCCTGGCTCATAAGTGCTCATTGAATGTTTATTGAATGAATGAATGAATGAAGGTGTTCTTAGGACACAAAGATGTAAAAGATAATACCTGCTTTCCAGGAGCTTCGATTTCTTAGGAGAACAAGATATTATTGAGGCAACGAAAGAGAGTGATCTCCTCCTAGTTGAGATCCTCTCCAACTTCCTTTCTGTAATAGTCTCACAGTACCCCACAGGGGGGTTATCTAAGCACCCACCAAACTTTACTAAATGTTTGTTTGTTGTCTACCTTTGTAGCTAGACTACAACAGAGCCAGGCTTTGGGAACAGTCCACCTGTAGCCACCCCTCCCAGTGTGCCTGTGACCATTGCACATGGCTAACTGAACTTGACTATCTAGTCAGGGTCCCGCTTGTGCCTGCCGGGACCTGCATCAGGCCTTTCTCATGGGCAGTCACGTTAATCCTCACATACTCAAACTGTACCTTTTTTTTTTTTTTTTAATTCATTCAGGAAGAAAAACAGAATTCAGAAATCTTGCTCCAGTCCCTGAATATTACATTGTGTCACTTCCCCACATTCTGTCACTATGCCCCAGAGAGACACTCGATTATGCTTCGGGGGAGAATCTTTCAACATCCTGCTGGCTGATGTTTAACATCCTATTCTCTTCAAGGCATTTTTGGAATTGATGTTAGGAAGTCTATGCATTGTTTTTCTATATAGAAAAGTTCATGTTCTTGTGTGTTTTCCTGTTATTAAAATAGAAAGGCTCATCGCTCTTTTTTTTTTTTTTTTGAGTGCCTGATTCACACAGATTCTAGAAAATGGTAGCTGCGTGTCTGTTCTATTTTAACACTCCAGTATATATGCTACTGAGGTCTGTGGGAGCTGAATGCATCTTACTTATTTAAGTATCTTTCACAGGTATTCCCTCACTTCCCCTTGTTTTCCCACCCTGCCAATCTGTGTTGACGTGCTACATCTGTCTCTCTAATAACCTGGGTGGGAGCTCAGCATCTACATGACTCCTTATTCTGTGAAATAAGTAAAAATTACAATGCTGGCTGGCATGCACTCTTCTTGGTGACTGGGGGCTGCCATATGCAGAAGCTTCCCTGGCACTATTTACTGAAGTCTCTCATTTTCTGTCTTGCTGAGACCTGGGAATACTTTAAACATTCAGCTTGAGGTAGCACTTAGCATTTATTAACTGTCGATTCCATGCCAGACATTGGCTAAGGCACGTCCATGGTCACAGACTCAGATAATCTCACCACCTGCGAGATGATCTGGCGAAGTCATAAAATAATCCTCATTTCACAAACAAGAAACTAAGGCTCGGAATTTAAATGAACTGGCTCAGAGTCTCCTGCGCTACCAGAAGGGGATGCGGGAGTTTGCATTTTATAGACACCTGCAGAGGGTTTACCTGCTCTAGATACCACCCTATACATCTGACAGAGGTGGGCACTCTGAATCCTTATAACCACCCTGTGAGGTGGTACTACCTGACGGTAACAGGCAAGGAAACTGAGGCACAGTGGGATTACATAGCTTGCCCACGTTCATCCAGCTAGTAAATGGTGGGGCCACAGCACTCAGCTGCTTCTCCCAGGCTCTGGACCCAAGTCATGTGTTTCAGGGGGCGATTCCAGCAGAACAAAGTTCACCCTTTTCCAGATTTCTTAATGGTGATACTAATTGCACAGAGTCTAGGCATTCCTTTTTTTCCTTGGTTCCTTTTAAGAGTCCTTCAGGGAAAAAAATATAATACTTAAAATCTAATTTTCCAGAACACATACTTTGCACCTGCCTTTCCTCTTTCTCCAGCTTCCTCTAGATTTTAGGTTGGTGTGGGAGCGAAGCCACCGACTCCTGGAGACCATGCGCTCCTCCCCCTGCCCCGTCTCCCTCTCTCTCACCATCAATTACAGCAAATGTCATTAATCTGAAAGGCAAGGGACCAAGAAGAATGGATTTTGAATTAACTAGTTGAAATAATCTGATATTTTTACTGGAGCATGACAGGATATCCAGTTAGCTGGGGAACAACAATTGCTTCCAATTGTGCATTCTCTCGGATAAACCAATATCTGCTTAACAAGGTTTCGCTGTAAAGGGCGATCAAATAGGCATCTGTGTTTCCCAGGGCTTCTGGAGCCTGGATCTTGATGTTTGGGGCAGCTGCCACAGTGCTGTTGGCTTGCGCTGTCTTGTGGGAGGCATGGCCTCCACTTTATACAAGAAAGCAAGTTTCGGGGACTCCCTGGGGCTCAGACACATTCTCTGCCCTAGGCCCTCATTGGTATCATTAGTTGGTCCCTGGGATCCTTCAGTGCTTGTATTAGGTAATAATCACTGGTGCTTACACCAAACAGGTCGTGCTTGGTCTTGTAAAATGCCTTGCAGTGGAAATGGCTAACTACCCACCAAAAACTTGTCTGGTCTCTTGCATAGCATGAAATTGTTGCAGGGAGCAGCTGCTGCTTTGCCACGGGCTACATTCCCCCTCCCTACCCCTTGGGCGCTTACGACTGGTCCTCACTGATGGGATGTGAGCCTGAGTGCTGTGTGTCACTCTTAGGCTGAGCAGGGTACATAGGGGTATCTTCCCCCACCCTCTTTTCCATCTGCCAGCGGATGCAGAGGATTCTGAGCACCAAAGGGCGGTGGGGCCATGAGACAGAGGAAGGAGCCTCAGATGCTCCATCACCGCAAGGAGGAAAATGGCCCACTAGTGAGAAGCACCCGGCGGGGCTGTGGCGAGCATGCAGAATGGCCTTCTGGCCTGGGAATCTCCTTGTTTCTGCAGCTCACGTTACCCTAACTTATGCATCCTCTTCGACCCTCTTCTTTTCTTATATTTTTCTTCCTAGTATAGGTGGAGAAGCCCTAGTTCAGAGCCAAGCAGAGGAGGAATGTGGTAGCGTAGAGAAACAGCCCTGCGGGAGCGCACAAATGCTCAACAGCAAGCAGAATGCAAGGAGGAAGCAATCCAAAACCTGAGCACAGAGAAGTAAGACCCTGAAGAGTAAGGCAAGTGACCTGCTTATCCGGCTAGGCCAATTACCATGCAGTGTGTGCGTGTAACAATGATAATAGTATCATCATCTGTCAATGATATGTGTCACATTAACATGGTCGTAGATGGCATTTGATGATAGCACTAAACTGTGTTTGCTCAGCCTTCTGTGCTCATATTCAGGGAACCACACTTTGTATAACAAGATCGTTTGATCATAATTGAAAAGAAAAACAACAGAGGAGACATTAACTAGAACCAAAACCTAGGAAAGTCAACACACCACAAGGCACACACCTTGGGCTCTGGTTCCTTCTGTGTCCATACTGCGCGAGGTCTCTGCAGTCACGAGTTTAGTCTCTGGCTTGTTTGTTTGTTTGTTTTTGCAGCTTTTCCTTTTTATATATATGCAGAAGAGGCAGAAAAATATTGATTGGGAGAAGAAATCGGAAGTGGCACTGTCCTCCCCTCCAATTAAAAATTACGCAGGAAAGCATGCCTCAGGAGTAATAATATGGTAATGATTACAATTATGATGATTGGCATTTCTGAGTATTTAATATGGACCCAGCATAGATGTAAGGGCTACAGTTACCAGAGAGAGGATCGTAGAGTTGGGTTTTCCATGCAGGGGTAGTAGGAGCTGATCTATTGCCTCCCAGGTCCTTGGCCTATCTTTGTTTATCATGTACTGCTGACTGAAATTAAGACCCTAAGGTTTCCCATTTGTCCCTCGTGCTCACCTTTCCCATACCCTCCCTTCTGCAACTCTCAGCCTTTATGCCCCATCCCTTTGTTCCATGTTCTAAGAGGAAAAATGGCTAATCAAGCAAATTTCTCTCATAATTGGTTAATGGAAGTATTACCCCTCATAGCCATCAGATACTTTCAATGTCCTGGTTCAGGTGACCTATGAGTCCTTGGAGAGGGAGAATACAGCTATTGGGTTAGACCAAAGGAAGACCCTATATTTCTGTGGCTGTTTCTCTGCCTATCTCCCTCTTCCCTCCCCTCTGCACCTACTCCCAGCTGATCTAACACATAGCTGCACTGACCATATTTTTAGGCTAAGATTAAGTGGTTTGACAAGCACAAATTATGGTGCAACACAATAGGATATCTGACAGTGAAAGTGCCCCAGAAAATACAACGCCTCTGGTTGTGGCTGTTATAGTACCCGTAACAGGCAGCCTTTTCCACCGTCTGCGGGGAGTCTGGACTGCGCGTCTCTCCTGTCTCCTCTATGATGATAAATTTTGTCCCATGAAAGCCTCAATTTTCTAGAGACTTGAACCAAAATGGGAACAACAGTCAGAACAGCAGTTTTGGCAGAGCTCAAACGCTGCCTTCTCACCACTCAGGGTAATGAATGAGTCACCCCTTCTGGTAAGATTTTTTAGGATGGTTTAGCTTCTACAATGACACATCAGTCACTTGAGTTTATGCATACCAAATGTTGAGCCCAGGGAGTTGCAGACAGGCCATTCACTTGCCAGAAGGGAGAACTACAAGCTTTGCAAGTCACATTCTCGTTTCTATTTTCTTTGCATGGATGTAGAATTTCTAAGTGGATTCAGAGCCTGGGAGGCTGAATCCCAGTGGCTCTGACTTAGCTGCAGACCCAGTAACCCCAGAACCCTGTAATCGGCCCAGGTGAGTAGGAGTGTGTGTTGACAACACAGCATGCTGTGAGGAGGGCAGGGAAGAAATGACGCTGGGCTGCTGCTGGGTGACCTTGGGGACAAGCATGTGCTTGACTTCTTTGCTTCTCTCCTTGCCTCAGCCAGAGCTTTGTTTTAAAAGCAAAACCAGATGCTGCCTCTAAGCTCAGCTTCAGGGCTGAAAATAAATTAGGAAAAGAGGGCTCAATGCAGGGAGACAGTGGGGCGAGGAACACAGCATGCCCTAGAAAGACCTGATTAAGATCACGTCACCAAAGGGGAGTCTCCCTGTTCAAAGGGGCTAGACAGGAGACATGTGGAACCTTCTGCCTGGCCTTCCCCTTCGAGCAGTTGTGCTGCTAGCTTAAATGGGATTTTGGCAAGGGATTAGCTGTCCAGTCCTAATTAGTGAGGTGGAAAAGCAGGGCTGGGCAGCAAGCAGTGGCCTTGGGCTGCAGTGTGTTACATAGGATACAATCGGTTCCAACATTGGCACCACCTAGTGCCCACACCTCGCTTAGTCTCCTCCCTTTGAGTGTTGTGGGAGCCTGTGAATGTGGTGGGTTATCACTCCCATGATTATGTTGCATTGTATGGCAAATGGGATTTTGCAGATGTATTTAAGGTCCCTAATCAGTTGGCTTGAGTTTATTAAGAGGAAAATTATCCTGCACAAGCCTGATTTAATCCTGTGAGCCTGAAATAAAGTGAAATATCAGACACATTTTCATGTTGGCCTGGAACAAAGTAAACTGCCAAAATATACAAAATGATTTTGAAAAGGAAAGTAGATAGCGATGTTGTGAATGGTTTATGGATGTGGCCATGTAGGGCCTAGGGGTGAGCTCCAGGAGCTGATGTGGGCTCCCTGGCCAATAGGCAGCAAGAAAGCAGGGACTTCAATCCTTTAGCCACATGAATGAAATTCTGCCAACAGCCTGAATGGGCTTGCAAGAGGACCCCGAGCTCCAGACCAGAACTCTACCCAGGTGTGACATTGATTACAGCCTTGTGAAACCCTGAATAGAGGACCCAGCTATGCCATGCCCAGACTCCTAACCTACAGAAACTGTGAGATAATAAATGCAAGTCATCTAAAGCTCCTAAGTCTGTGATAATTTGTTACAGAGCTGTAGAAGACAAACACATTGCAGCTAAGGATAGCAAGTTGGTAAACCTCCCTGATCTCCTCCTTTCCTTCTTAACTTTCTCCTCTATTCCTTCATTTTACTGGCTTCTCTCCTTTTGTCACATAATCATGCCTATATCAATCATTCATTGATATATTGGCTCATTGACCCATGTGTTCATATTTTCAATTGTATATTCAATGCTGTGAGTCACTGTGCTAACAGATAGGTCACAGTGAGGACCAGAACACAGTTGCTGTCCTCATGGGGGTCAGTCTGGTGTGGGTACAGACAATGGGTAATTACAGTTCCATGTGGGAGGAGCCAGGAGAGGTAGTAACACAGGGTTCCAAGGAGGGGACCACAGCACAGCTGCCAAGGGGAGTTTCCGAGGGCCAAGTGTTTTCTCCATTGATTCCTGAAGCACAGAGCAGTGAGTTCCAAACTTCCTGAGTGAGTTCTTGTACATTGTAATCACCTGGGGAGACTTAAATATTCTCAGTACTGGGGGTGTCTGGTGTGGGAGTCTAATTTAAATGGTATATGGGGTTTGCCTGAGCATTGGAATGTCTAAAACAGCGGTTCTCAACCTGTGGGTCGCGACCCCTTTGTAACAATGAAAATACATCACGGCATTAGGAAGGTTGAGAACCACTGGTCTAAAAGCTTTCCTGGTGATCCTAGTATCCTAGTATGGGACCTGCTGGTGAGTGACTACTGGAGTGCTCTGTTCAGACCCCTCCTCAGGACACACACATAGAACCTGTGCTGGGAAGACTGGCTGCCACAGCTCACAGCTGCCTCATCTCACTGAGAATTGCCCTGGGGCAGAGGGAGCTTCCCCACACAAGGCTCCCCCTTCTTATATCTTTGCAGGGATAAGAAGGCCTGGCTCCTCACCTTAATCTGAGACAATTCTGATGGGTCATCCAGCTCCAGGGCTTCCTGGAAGGTCAACCCAGGCCTTAGTTAAACCCACATTATGAGTCAGCTTTCCCTCCAGCCCCCTGCTCAATCTTGCCTGTCTTGCCTCTTTGCAGGTCCATCCCCAGAGAGTTCTCTCTCATAAAGCTGCCTGCAATTCCTGGCTCAGAATCTGTTTCCAGGAAAACCAGTCTAAAGCAATGAATAACAGCATCACAGAAGATGAGGGGAGAGGGTTATGGACAGAGAGAGTAGCGCAGACAAGGTGAGACTATTGAACTTTTGGGCAGGTAAGTATGCTAGTTTGGTTGGTGTGTAGAGTTGAAGGGTAGGAAAGAGTGGAAGGTAAGGAGGACTTGATCATGTGCGCCAATGAAGATCACCAAGGATGGATTGGACCTCCGGGATGAACCAAAGGCACCCTGGAAGATTTTAGAGGAGTTCTACAATCATCCCCTAAGTATTAGAGCAGGACTTGAGTACTAGACACAGGGTCTTGAAATGTGGCCAGCATATCTTCATCCTACCCCAGGTTTCTAGGCTGGCCAATGTGCAGGTTAGAGAAAGCAGGATGTCCAGCTAAAGCTGGACATCAGTAGAAGTGGGTCCTTATGAACATTGCTGGGGATGGCTAGGAGACTAGAGCCCTGGGCACATGGCTGAAGGAAGAGAAAATCTTTGAGGATGCACAGCTGAAGGGGCATCCAGAAGGCTGCCTTTCAATAGCAAGAGGCCCTAAGGATGGATCCTAGCCAAGGACAGGGCTGGTACCTGGGCTCTCAGAGGGTAGGCCCATATTCTTTGTCAGTAATGGGTTGTAATACCACTATTCATGTGGAAGGAATCACCATATTATTATATTATCATATATTACTTACAAATTAGGTAATATATTTGGGAGTACATGGTAAACGGAAAAAGAGCTGTACAGATGAAAAGTATTATGTCTTTTACGGTATTTATGTAAATGAGCGGTGGGGAGGACTGTCTTCTGGAAGCCATAAATCCCTGTGCAAACAAGAAGTCACGTGATTAGGCATTTCATAAGGTGCCCTGGGTCCGGGGCATGCAGGTCCCCGCTTCCATTTCACAAGGGCAGCTCCCTCCCAGAAGAACGAGCCCAGCGTGCAGAACGCGTGGGCTGAAATCTCATAACCCACCATGCACGGAGCCGTGGAATAACAGTATTCATGCTGAGCAATTTGCAGAGAGTAAATTAAGGGGAATGAAACTCCTGTAATAGATCCTGGGAGGCGGGAGACCAAGAGGAAAGGAGGAGGAGGCAGGCAGAAATGTCTAAGCGATGCCTGCCTTTGGAGGTAATCTGCTACAGGCAGCCCACAGGAAATTGGAGCCAGGCCCATGGTGGAATACCCTCTGGATACGAGGTCAGGTTTATATGTTCACAAAGTGCTGTAGCCTCTGCAACTCCTATCCAAGGTGTAGCCTTCACAGTGGACACTGCAATGGGCTGGGGTGGGGGCACGAGGAGGGCTGGTGCCCAGGGACTCTTTGGATGTCCACACCTGCGTTGCTCGTCGCGTGGCTGGTCCTGGATTGGAACTGGTTTCTGGAGGAGGTTTCATTTTCTGGCTGAAAAACCTCCCTTGGGTTGGATGGCTCAAGTAGCATCTTTAATATTTCATCTGAGTGTGATTCCAGCTGTCACTTTTCCCTCCGTCAGTGTTCAAAAAGCAGCTGTCCTTCCCAGGCCTGGCACAAAGTGCTCGGTGGCCTTAGCTCTTTATCCCTTGCCACACTGGGAGGCGGGCACTGTGAGTACCTGCTTCCTCAGGGAGACACTGGGTTTCCCGAGGACAAATAACTCTTCTACCCGAGCAGAGGTCAGCCGTGCACACAGCCTCCACGGGATCTCAGGAGCTCATGTCTCTCCTCACTCTGGACACTGCTGCCATCTCCCTGTCCACCCAGGGTGCCATCCCCTCTTGCCTGTCAGCCAATGTCCTGAGGGTCAGTCCCCTCCCCAGGCAAATGGCCCTGCACTGTTCCCTCCCCCAGCGTGGGGTCCCCTCCTCCTTAAGATTTGGTCAGGAAACTTCCAAATCATGGGTTGGACTGGGTCCCCTCAGGTGTTCATACAGTGACGCTTTAACCCACAGTACTTCAGAAAGTGACTGTGTTTGGACAGAGGCCTTTAAAGAGGTAACACGTGTAAAGAGGCGCTGAGTCTAGAGTGCCCCTCTGTAATATTGGTTCAGAACAAATAATGTGCTTTCTAGGTTTTCCTTCTAAACTGTTTGAGGTACCCAGGAGCACTTCTGTGGCACTATATTCTAGGCAACCATTCTAAATAATATATTGGCTCATTTAATTCTTGTTAGGACCTGAATGTGTCCCCTCCCCCACAATTGATTATGTTGAAGCCTAAGGCCTGGTACCTCAAAATATAACTGTTTTTAGAGACAGGGCTTTTAAAAAGATAATTAAATGAGGCCATTCGGGTGAGCCCTACTCCAATCTGACTGGCCCCTTTGTAAGAAGAGATTAGGACACATGGAAAGGACACATGTGTGTGCAGAGAAGAGGCCATCTGCAGGCCAGGCAGGGAGGCCCAGGGAAGCTCATTCTGCCAACACCTGGATCTTGGACTTCCAACTTCCAGAACTGTGAGAAAAGAAATTTCTGTTGTTTCAGGCACCCAAGCTATGCCAACCTAAGCAAACTAATACAATCTTCACAACAAACAATGAGAAAGGAAAAAATCATTGACCATTTTCGCTCATTTACTCATTTGATGCAGATTTGCTCAGTACCCACTGTGGGCCCAGGGATGGCTTAAGTGCCAAGAATGAACCAGACACAGTCCCTGCTCTCAAAGCTTGCCTAAGGTGGAGACACCATAACAGTACAGCAGGGGTGCCTGGCACAACAGGGAATGCTTAGCCCGGAGGGCTGGGAGCACAGCCATGTCTGAGTGCAACACACGTAAAGTCTCCTTTCAGGTTCACTGCTCAGGGTTTGCCATGGCCTTGCTGGTGCTCCATGGATGAGGACAGTCATGAGAGCTCAGCAGCCGTCACCTGCTCTGCAGTGGTAGGAGAGCCCTGCTGGAGGGGCAAGGCCTGTGAGCGGGGATATAGGCCAAATGGATAGAGGGGCTACCAGTGCAACCTCAGTGTCCCATCCACTTTTGTGTGTTGCCTAGGAATCCTACCTTCAAGAATTCCGAAGACTAGTTCACCAAGTGAACACAGGCCAAGTGAATGATGGTTCTCTGTCTTTGTGCTTTTCCAGATATGAAATTCTTCACTTTGCCATCAGAGTTGTCTTTCTAAAATGGAACCACAACTAATGATAATAGAGCACTCACATGTGCCAGGAATGCTATGTGAGTTATCTCTTCTGGTTGAGGATGGAGTCAGAGAGGGCTTCTGCGGTGTCTGAGGCCATTGACAGCCTGTTCCCTGTCTGTCAGCCTCAAGCTGGCCCCTTTTCCTCTCTTCCCAGCCCCTAGCTCATACACACCCCATGCTTCAGGCCTGTATATCCTCTACCTCTGTCTTACTCTCTCTGGCCTCTATGATATTCCTCAGCCTCAAATATTTTCTCCATCCACCCAGTAAAATGAACTCCTATCCATCCTTCAAAGTCCTTCTCTTTGTTTTCTTGGAGTTTCTGACAAATATTTCCATTAAGATCTTTATCACAATGCATCACCCCAATGTGTGTCCATGTCTCCATGCCTGAGTATCCACTCCAGCCTGAGTATCCCCAGCACCCAGCCCATCAGGGATGCAAAGTAGGCTCTAAATACAAGTCTGCCAATTTTTTTTTTTACCTATTTATTTCTATCCAGTTTTTTTCTTTTTCAATGTTGGTGTTTTTGTTGTATGAACAATTGGCTATAGTCTAACCATTTTTTAAAAAGACTGTATGTGTTCTGAAGTAAGAAGAACCAAAACTTTATTGTTTTCTCTATTGTTGAAAGGTTAAGTGTTGTTCTCCAAAATTGCTCTTTATGGGGAGGATAGGGCCGTATGCTTTCCTCTGTCCCAGACAGCCTAATCTTATTTCTCTCACTTTAAGGACCAGGTCTGTCCTTGTCCTCAAATGTTTTTATGCCATGTCCCCCTATGCAGATGGTCCTCCATACTGACATGAGACCTTCTCCTTCCTCAAGGGCTTCCAGAGCCTTGCTGCTCAAAGTGTGGTCCTAGACCAACAGCAGCAGTAGCAGCACCACCTGAGAGTGTGCTAGAAATGCCGAATTCAGGACCTTTCTGGACCTACCAAATGAGAATCCACATTTTTAACAACATGCCCAGGTGGTTCATGTGGACATAAATTTTGAAAAGCATTGCTCTAAAGCAGTGGTGCTCAACCTGTGGGTCATGACCCATAGGAACTGTATTAAAGAGCTGTGGCATTAGGAAGGTCTAGAACAGGCCTCAAAATTTTTAAACAGGGGGCCAATTCACTGTCCCTCAGACCGTTGGAGGGCCGGACTATAGTTCAAAAAAAGAAGCTGTGAACAAATTCCTATGCACACTGCACATATCTTATTTTGAAGTAAAAAACAAAACGGGAACAAATACAATTCACATCGCCTCATGTGGCCCATGGGCCATAGTTTGAGGACCCCTGCTCTAGAGCAAAGCTCAGTGAAACCTTTTCTCGAAAAGTTTAGATAATCAGTACTTTAAGCTTGTGGATTGTCCAATCTCTGTTGCAACTACTCAATTCTACTGTTGTAACACAAATACAACCATAGTCAATAGAGAAACAAATGGTGTGGCTGTGGTCCAATAAAATTTTATTTACAACAACAGGTTTGTAAATAAATTCGTAATGTGAATAAAATTTGTAAATTTTATTTACAACAAAAGATACAATACCTTTGGTTACTGTTGTGGGCAGCCTTTAGAATGGCCCTCACTGACCTTACCTTCTGTCATTCACACCTTTGTGTTATTCCCTCCCCCAGAGCATGAGCTGGCTTTATTGACTCTTTTCTAACAAGTAGAATATGGCAGGAATGATGGGATGTCACTTCTGAGATCGGGTTATAAAAAGATTGTGGCTTCCATCTTGGGGCTCTCAGATGGCTCTGGCAGAAGCCTGCTGCCATGCTCTGCCCACACAACGAGAAGGCCTTCCATCAATCCCAGGAGTGATCATGGAGGCAGAGCTTCCATTTCTACTTTCAGATAACCACAGCCCCTGCTAACAGCTTGAGTGCAACCTTGCAGTCTCTTGCAAGAGACTCTCAGCCTAAACCAGCCCACTAAGCTGCTTCCAGATTCCTGGCCCTCAGAAACTGCAAGGTAATAGGAGATTGTCATTTTCGGACACTTAGTCTGGGGTAACTCATTCCTTAGCGATACATAATTCGTACCATTATGTACTATAGACAACTAACCCCCCTAGTAATCTCCCTTCTAATTCCTATAGTATCCTGTGAGTGAACACAGGAACAGAAACCATCTTACCTTATTTCCTAATGAGGTTAAGCAGTCCTAGCCCCAGAAATAGATTATAGTTCTTTCAAGGCCAGGACCATATTGGAAAAGTAAGTAGACATTCTTCACAGACTATGTAATTAACTTGAAAGAACTTCCTTGTTTCCTTCCGGAAAACCAGGAGCTATCACTTTACTGGGGCAATTGTTTCCATTCTCCAATGCCTAGGTTTCTCTGAACCTGCATCAAAGTATGCATATGGTCCTTCCTTCCACCAGTGGTATTTTTATTTGATAACAGTAATAAAGAAAAAAAGAAAGAAAGAAAACAGTAATAAATAAGGAAAGAAAGAAAGAAGGAAGGAAGGGAGGGAGGGAGGGAAGGAAGGAAGGGAGGGAGGAAGGAAAAGAAAGGAAGGAAGGAAGGAAGGAAGGAAGGAAGGAAGGAAGGAAGGAAGGAAGGAAGGAAGGAAGTTTTTGACCAAACATGGAAAGCTTTTTTTTTTCAATTACCTGGTAAGGTTACTTAAGCTGAACTTCGCTGTAGAACTGATCCTTTTCTTTTTTCTTTTTGAATTTCTAGATGGAAGAGAAAATGGTCTTTGGTTGATAAAACCTGTTTCCTGGTTATCTTTGAGAAAAATGTAATCCACTACATTCTGCGTCTAGTTTTTCTCCTGCCTTCTGAGTTTGTTGGCTCTTATCTCCTTTCCATTTATTTCACAGCTGCCTGGGCACCTGCAGAATCCCTCTCCCGCCCACCCCCTCACTTTCCAGCGTTTGTTCACAGCACTTCCAAACTGCCTCACCTCTGATAATCAACTCTGGGGGTAAGGAGAAGCCAGTACAGAGGACAGGCTTCCAGAAAGGGGTATTTTCCCATCCACAGAGTGACTTGACCCAGCAGTAAACCCAGAGGGCTGAGAATTCACATTCTCTGATGTTCGTTTGAAAGGCCTGTATCTGAACTCTTTCTAACCAATAAAGGATGGATGCTGTGTCAAATGTAGAGATCTCTGGATTGGAGTTCCTCTTGTACTGTAAATTTAAATTTTCTTCTTGAGTAAATGAAACTAAAGTTTTCCAAATAGTGGAGAGAGGCTTTCTGGTGTGATTTGTGCATGTAAGATTCTCTTTAAAAATGTATTTAGGTTTTCCCCTCCTAGGTCCAGTTTCTTCATTTTGTCTATAAATCACACCCCCATTTTCAAAGTGCATTATTCTTAAGAACTGTGAAGACTTTCTCCTAGAAGCAACAAACAAACAGAAAACCAAAAACAAATAAAGATTTTAGCACAGACGCCATCCTATCATGTTGTTAGTGACCAAGTAACACAAATAATAACCATGGTCAAATACAATTCCTATAAGGATAAGCTGTTGGAAAATTCTTAAATGGATCTACAAATTACCGATTCAGGAAGCTATCAAAGGAAGAAATTGGATTAGCATCTGGAATATCAAATCAAAGTGGTATTATTTGGGTTCATTTAAATCAAGTTCATTCTATTAATACAGGAGTTAATGTAGTTTTCCGTAAAGAATGGAAAGTAATTTAATGAACACATATCCATGCCTCATTTTCCCCTTGAAGTATAGTATTAGCATCCTAGAATTGGCAGGTTGTTTTTCTAGAAAGTTTAGAAAGGATTTTTTTTTTTCAATGCCTCCATAAATTGTTCAGTTTAGAATTGATATAGATGCACATTGGGGCTGGCTTAGGAGTACTAAAAAAACCCTAGATGTTTATATGGCAAAAACACCACCAACATAGCGGTGAATATCCCACTCTTGCCTTGCAAAAGTAGATGTAGTAGGTTTTTTAATACAACTTCCTCCCAAATTCAGCCAGGTTTCACTGCCAACAGAATCACGGTGTGGGCCTGTGAGACTCTCAGCACTGGGCCCCCCTGGATCCCTTAGCTTCTGTTTCTTTACCAGCAAACCTCGGAGCCCAGTGCAGTGAGCACACAAGAAAACAAAGCTCTACTGCTCTTGAAACAGCAGAGTATCCATAGCAAATTAATTTAAATAAAGAATGTCAAAAATTTGTTTCCATTTAAATTCATAAAATGCCATTTCATTACATTGTGTTTTCATTTATGTCAGGCAACTGTCATGCCAAAGCTATTTTTTTTATTATTTTAGAAGTTAGAGAACGCAGGGAAATACACTTTTAGAATAAAACACTGTCATGAGAATAATATTTGAGCCCTGTAATATTGATTTTTTAGTGGAATGATAGATTGTTAAGTCTAAAGTTTTGTTTTTACTGCAATTAAAACAAACATTCATAAAGGGTCTCTGTAACTCCTCTCCCTGTGATGTCCCTATGACAACTGCCCGTGGGCGTCTCTGAGAAGGAAGACACCTGGTTCCCGTGACTCAAGCGCATCTTGTATTGAGAGGCAGGAGTCTGAGCAGCCGGAGACAGACATGGATGCTAAGGGAAAGAGGGGGCCTGGAGGAGAAGTTAATTTGTGAGCCTTGGGGCCCATCCTGACTCTTAGGTATTGCTTCTCACACTGCCAAGTCTCCGAGAATTCCCCTTCCCTTTCCCTGATCCCTAATGAGGTGACCATGGACTCTCCATTTAGAAGGACACAGCAATCCTGAATTTTGGGACTGTCTTCTGACATCATTTTCTAGTGCACAGTGACTTCTCACCACACAAGTTATTAACACATCACTTTTTGAAGCACAGTGTCCCTCGTTCATTCCTAAAGTCAACAAATACTCTGAGTTGAGTCCTGTAATAGGTGTCACCGCATAGGATGACTGGCATACAATCTTGGTTGTGGGAGAACTTGCAGTCTAGTAGGGGGACATGTTCATGAGAAAATAAATTTCAACATAAAGTGGATTTGGTATTCACTGCTAGAAAGGGACTCCCTGGAATAGAACCCTCTTCACCTAGAAAGAAGCACGGGGAGAGTGGAGCCACTTAAGACAAGCATCCTCTCCAAAGGGGTCCAGATCTCTGACAAAGTAAACAGGGGAGGTACCATCTTGGGGATTTCACTAAAACTGATACTTAATTAACTTGATTCTAAGGATAAATTAGAAAAATTCCCAAAATCATTATCAGCTACTGAATGTTGCAAAGTTTTCTTTTTCGGTTATTTGAAAGAAACAATATTTAAAATATGAAAATGGGACTGCAGCCTCTAGAAGAATCTTAAGCTATCCATCCATGATCTGAGAATTATCCTCCCTCCAACACTTGCCTGGGGGACAGTTGACCTGACTTGGATCAATCAGATTCTTTCTGTCTTTAGTGTCCTGAGACAAAATGCCATGAGGACTTGTACAGAGTCCATCTTCTGCTCGCCACATGCATGAAAACACACAGGAAAGCCAACCCGTGTCATGGAGAGAAGCAGGCATGAGAGCTGGAGAGAGCGACACCCTGGTGTCCTCCGTGTTCCAGTGCCCGGTCCAGTCCCTCCCTTCCTAACACATGCCCTTTGCCCTTTTGATCTATAAGATATTTCCTCTTTGAGGCTGGTTTCTGCAACTTGCAACAGAAAGAGGCTTGCCGGGTTAAATGACTCTCTCTGGTTAAATGACTGAATGGACCAAGATATCAATCAGTTTTTCACCAGACTGCTGTAAAATTTCAGGCCTGTTTGGTCCCCACCCCATCTTATGCCAACTGAATCTGAATCCCCTGGGGTGGGGGTTCAGGAAACCACATTCTGTGACAAGTTCTCAGGGTGTTCTGATGCTCGCCAGGTTTTAGAACTCTGGGATTGTGGGACACTCCTTGCAAATGGCCTCCTGCTGTGATGCGAGTGCTACCACACACATGGTGGTACGGCCCTCACCTCAGGCAGGGTTCACACGGGGAAATGTTTCCTTCTGTGGGAGGCAGCTCTAGTAGCTGTGCACGCCTCTCTTGTCTCCATCCCCATATTTAGCAGTGACCTGGTGAGTTGCTGAGTTTGGAAGGAGAAACCAGGCAGATGTGGCCAGCCTCCTCCTCTTCCTTCCTTTTGGGAGCTCTCTCTCCTTTTGGGAAATGTATCTTCCTCCCTAGAAATCCTTCCACACAGGCTTTGCCCCTGTCTGCAGGGGGCTGGGGTTGGGAAGATCCTCCCCAGTCTAGTGCAGCCATGACTGGGTGTGAAGAAGCCCCTCTCATTTCAAGGTTCCATGCAATAGTTACTGGGAAAAATAACACTACCAAATGTGAGTTTATCAAGGTGAAATCTTGGTCTCTCGGACTCTTGTGTCGAGTCCATCTTCTGTTCACCACGTGCTTGAAAACACACACTGGGGAGGGTCTCCTCAACCTCAGCCCCCCAGACAGGGGGGGAGCCTGTGTGAAAGGATTTCTAGGGAGGAAGATAGGTCTCTACCTGAAAACAGGTCTCTGCTTGTCCCACTTCTGTGTCTCCCAATTCTGTGATAAATAGGGGTGCTAATGACTGGGGCTCCTCCACACCCCCCCATTATTACACACACATTTCTAGAGATGACCACTGCTCAACAGGAGAGTCTAAGCTCTTTCCTCCTCCACCTCAGGGAACCTCAGCAGGAGGGCTTCTCAAACCCACTGTGCATACACCCAATCCTGGGAAGTTTGGGAAAATCCTAGGAAGTTTAATTCTTCCCAGGGACAAGAGGCTATGCGTTTCTTTTTTTTTTTTTTTTTTTTTTGAGACAGAGCCTCAAGCTGTCGCCCTGGGCACAGTGCTGTGGCATCACAGCTCACAGCAACCTCCAATTCCTGGGCTGGGCTCAAGCGAGTCTCCTGCCTCCACCTCCCAAGTAGCTGGGACTACAGGCGCCTGCCACAACGCCCAGTCATTTTTTCGTTGCAGCCATCTTTGTTGTTTGGTGGGCCCGGGCTGGATTCGAACCCGCCAGCTCAGTTATACGTGGCTGGCACCTTAGCCCATTGAGCCACAGGCGCCGAGCTGAGGCTGTGCATTTCTAAAAAGCTTTCAGGTGACTCTGATGTTGCTGATAGGTCCCAGTTGTATAAAGGACCCCTTCTAGATGTCCAGAGCCATATAGATTGTGATTGGCAAAATAATGAAATAATGCCCCTTTTGCCAATATGTGAATATGCTACTTACATGGCAAAGAGGAATTAAGGAATTAAGGCTAACCTCAAGATAGAGAGATTAAGCTATATTATCTGGGTAGTTCCCATGTAATCATAGGGTTCTTGCAAGTGGAAGAGGGAGGCAGAAGCGGAGATGGGAGTGATGGTATGTGAGAAGAATTCAACCAACCATTCAGACTTTGATTTGGAGGAAGAGAGAATGGATCCAAGAACGCAGGCAGCCTACAGAAGCCAGAGAAGGCAAGAAAATTCACCTAGCCCCTCCAGAAAGAATACAGCCCTGCCAACATGTTGGTTTTAGCCCAGAGAGACCTATTTCAGTCTCCTGACTTACATAACTATTGGATAATAAATTCGTATTGTTTTCAGCCACTAGGTCTGTGGTCATTTGTTACAGCACCAGTAGGAAACTAACACACAGATCTTTCCTTTACAGCAGCATAATCTCTCAGCCTGCAATATTTCAACCAGGAAACCAGCCTGAGAGGTTTATGTATAAGGAAATGCTGGGTAAAAACATACAGTGTTCCTCGATGAAAAATTCCTAAACTTTTAAATGCCAAAACTACCAGACTGACGAATGCCCCAACAGGCCTGATTTTAAGTTAAGTGAGCATGACGAGCACGTTGTTAAAAACTCAACCCTGATTAAATCTCTGATGAAGCACAGCATGATAAATGCCAGGCGACCACAGCCATGTGAAAACCAAGTGCAGTGTGCAGGACGGGGGAGGCTGCCTATGGAGCTGGGAGCCTGGGCCCAAGGAGGGAGTCCCTGGTCACTGTGTGTCTTGGCTAACAGCAGTTTCCTACCCCAGGGAAGCATCCTATCTGTGCTGCCCAGTCTGTTTTTTCAGACCTAGTCACTACAGTGTGGGAGGATTATCCATGCAGTTGTGTTCATATTGCCAGCTTTTGGTAAACCCACTGGTTTGGGGCCAAATCTTCACCATCTGAATTTCAGGTTATGAAAATAAACTTTTCAATGGCTTCTGCCCAGAGGTGAAGAATGAAAGTGTGGCTGCTAGAATTAGCATACATCATGCCATTGGGTTCCTTCATTTATCCGGTCATGAATTTCATGTATTCTTTCACTGGCTTGTTCATTCATCAGATATTTGTTATGCATCTTCCAGATGCTCAGCATTGAAAATTTATAAGGATAAACACTCTAAAGTCTTAGTCTCAAGGAGATGTCGGTCTAGTTGGGGAGAAAGACTTATGCCCCATCTATTGTAGTATTGAGCACTCTGTTCAATAATTCAGCTCTGCTTCCAGAGGCTAAGGAAGCGTGGAGGGAGTGTACCTAATTCAGCTGAGATGTAGGGGTAGACAGGGGGTCAGAGATGGCTGGAGGGGGAGGCAGTGTTCCAGGTGAACTGTAAAAGATGAAAACTGGTCAGGCTGGAGCAGGCACTCTAGTGAAGGAACAGCCTGGCGCCGTAAAAGAGCACAAAGCATTTGGGACTCGTGCGTGGCTGAAATACAGGCAGTCCCCAAGTTACAAACATCTGACTTGCATGCAACTCCCCCTTAAGAACAGAGGCTCTTACAGTAAATCCCTGAGTTACAAACATCTGCTGACATACAACTCACACTTATCAATGGAAGCTATTATAGGTAATAGGTAAATATACCTGTTTCAACTTAAACATACAAATTTAACTTTAGAACAAACCTATAGAACCTGTAGGCTCATAATCCGGCGACTGCCCATACAGGGTAGACTGCTACAGGGGCCTCATAAGAGATGACGCTGGAAAGACAAGCAGATGCCTGGTCCCGAAATGCTGTGTGTGGCTTGCTCAGAATGTTAGGATGGCAGAGTTGAGTGGCGGGTGTTAAACCAGAACATGATGTGGTCTGATCTGGGCTCTGGAAGGCTCACTCTGGTAGCTGGGAGGAAAGACTCCCAGAGGGGAGGGAGGCTGGAGGCAGGTGGGCCAGATGGAAGGGAAGAGGGTTTCAGAGCCTGAACGGGACTATAGACATGGACACTCTAAGGAAATGTCACTTGAAGTTTACTCTAAGTTGGGTTGAGAGCTTCGACATTTACTCAGCTCACCTGAAAAAGCGTTAAGCACACAGTAGAAAAGTGGCCCAAGTGGAAGGCTGAACTTGGTGGCTGCAATATGTTCCTTTGGCTCCGAAAGAGTATGCACTGAGAAAAGATGGATGCTAGGACTTTGTTTTAATACACGATTTTATATTGTCATCTGTTGTGATTATAGGCTTGGCTCTCTGTATTTTATTCAGAACCATTTGTTCAGAAAATCTCTTATTCAGAATTTGAGTTCATTCCTCATTAATTCAGCGGCGGCTTTCCATAGCCCAGTGATTGAATTACCTAATAGCACCTGCCTGAAATGATTAACATAAGAGGAAGCCAGGGGTTCGTATTTGATACAAATGATTTGTTTCCTGAAGTTGTAATTTTATTATAGGGGAACCCCGTGCATCACCTTTGCAAATCAAGGTAGGTCCTGGCTTCCATGAGGTTCCCCGGGAGGTTAATGAATGATTAGCAGCTAACAAATGACAACATGGCTTAAAGGGAAGGCGGCATTTCTCAAGTGTTGGGTCAGCATCCTTGGGAAAAGGAGGAATAATTTTTAAAGAACTATGTGGTCCATTTCCCAATAAAGGTGGTGACCACAGAGAGTGGGAGAAATGACGGGGTTCATGAAATTACTCTCAGACACCCTCAATCTGATTGCTTGAGTTATTCCCAAGTGGATCAAGCAGGGGTTGAACTTCACCATTCCCCTCCAGGGCCATGAGATAATGCTCTGGGTTTCTGTTTTTCTGAGGCAGATCCAGACAAATTGGTACCAACAGGACTCATGCTTTTTTTCTGAAATGATTACAGACATATATTAGGAAGGTGGTTCTCAACCTTCCTAATGCCGTGACCATTTAATACAGTTCCTCATGTTGTGATGACCCCCAAGCATAAAATTAATTTGGTTGCTACTTCATAACTGTAATTTTGCTACTATTATGAATCGTAATGTAAATATCTGATATGCAGGATGTATTTAGGCGACCCCTGTGAAAGGGTCATTTGACCCCCAAAGGGGTCATGACCCACAGGTTGAGAACTGCTGTATTAGGAGAATCTTTCAGTAAGCTGCTGATCCAAGAGTTCAAGTTGGAGGGAACAGGAAGAATTAGGGCATAGGCTGTTGAGAAATAGTCTATTATTTTTTTCTGCAGACAAAAATTTGTTATTATTATTTTTTGAGACAGAGTCTCACTTTATCTCCCTTGGTAGAGTGCTATGGTGTCATAGTTCATAGCAACCTCAAACTCTTAGGCTGAAGTAATTCTCTTGCCTCAGCCTCCCAAGCAGCTGGGATGACAGGTGCCTACCACAAGGCCCAGCTATTTTTAGAGATGAGGTCTCACTCTTGCTCAGGCTGGTCTTGAACTTCTGAGCTCAAGCAATCCACCTGCCTCCGCCTTCCAGAGTGCTGGGATTACAGGCATGCGCCACTGCGCCAGCCTACATTTTATTTAGAATACATTGTTTGGCAATTATACCCATTTTCTAATTTTTCTGATTTGTATAAACATATGGACATGTATACTATCTACCTGTCATATAAGGGTAAAAATAATTTGTACTTCCAAAAACTGAAGTTGAATGCGATTTTGACACTTTTTAATTCCTGAGAATCATGAAGAAAGAAATGGTACATCTGAATGTGGGGGGGAAGAGACCTTCAAATACAGCATGATGGGGCGATCCCTTACCTCTACAATCATTGAAATACCTCTTTTGGACATGCTCGCTCTCCCCCACCCGTCTTCTCCTCCACTCCCCTCACCTGTGCTTCAGTTCCTGCACTGCTTCATCCTTCTATTCTAGAACAAACAGGGCCCTGTGCCCAGGGATGCCTATTGCCACATTGGCATTTTAGGAGTCCCTTACCAGGAGATTGCTAAGTCCACTGAGTGACTGTGCATCAGGGAGGATGCAGGGGGAAGGGTAGGCAGTGGGAGGGTAATTTTCTACTGAGAGGGAGTCCACGGATAGGACAGATCTACTCAAAGTGTTTGCTCTGGCCTACTCCCAGGAAATACACTTTCCCCTCCTTTCCCCTAACCTTTTCCTTGTAAGGCGCACAGGTTGACACTTAGACAATAGAAAAGTGGAAAACTCACATGCGGAATTTTTAGAATACAGATTCCCAGGGCCCACTCCTAGTCCACAGAATCAGATTCTTCATGAGGTGAGACCTCGGAATCTGTATGTTGTCAAAGCTTTCCCAGCAGTTTTCATGCAGTTGTTCTGAGAGGTGGTACTTAGGTCCCAGAAGCAAGGACACCTGTGCTTCGATGCCACCTCCTCCTTGCACAGATCGTGAATCTGTTGGTCTGTCTCTGATCCCCTTAAATGGTCTAGGTCTTGCCCATGTCTCCTGGATGCCTGATGTGGGTCCGGGATTGTCTGTCTGTCTGCAGGTGGTCTACCCTCTGTGCATGCTTTCAGGCTGGTCAATGCAGAAGCAGCAGCAGTGCTGGGTTTCTTGTGCATGCCTTCCTTCCTAGAGCTCAGCACACCAGAGCAGGACAAGCTGCTGTGGATACACTTACCATTAACAAATAGGAGCTAAAGAGTGAGCCCATTTCTCTTTAGAGAACTTAGCTCCCACTTCTCTATTTTGAATGAGGACTGATGATATAAATAAATATCCCCTCCATTCATGCACTTCTTCTGGAAACTCACAAATTTCCCAGATGTCCTGTTTACACCTCTGCTAACAGGACTATTTATTCTAGCTAGTGTGTTGTCACGCCTAATTTGAGAACCCTAACCCCTAACTTAGATTATGAACTTGAATCATTGCTTCAGGTCTGTTCATCTGGACTGGCTTCTTGCATGACAAATGCTCGGTACAAGCAAGAGCAGCTGCATTAAAGCCAACTAACTCACAGAGCTGTCTAGTGGACATTCCCAGATTCCTCAGTCTGGGTCTACACTCAATCCCATCCCTATTCTTACTCTCATCCCTCTCCCATAACCCTAAATACCATCACAAGGCTCTTGATTTTAATGGCAGTCATCATCTTTTGCATTAATGTCATTATCATATTCCAGGGTCCATTAGAACTCCTGTAATGAGAACTTTGGGTGTACCCATTCATTATTTTCCTGTTCACCCCAGCTCCAGCTGTCTTGATGAATGCTCTGCATACAGTTTGCCCCTGAATCACACAGTTCGTTTTGCCTCCATTACAATGATCATCTTTTTCCCCCCACTCTGTAGTCATCACCTCATTATAACTCCATTACCTTTTAGCATCATCTACATTATAACTCCATTATCTTTCACAGAGCTGCCATTACCTCTCTTATTACCCCCTCTACATTTCAGTTGCCCTCACCTTCTCCTTTACAGCCACCAGCTTTTCAATTACAGGTCCATTATCCTTATTATTACCTCAGTTACAATCCTAATTGCTCCCATTACAATTTCAACATCTTTATCCACCCCTCTACCACGCCAGACCC
Source organism: Arctocebus calabarensis (assembly GCA_963573935.1). Lineage (NCBI taxonomy): Eukaryota > Metazoa > Chordata > Mammalia > Primates > Lorisidae > Arctocebus > Arctocebus calabarensis. The sequence goes on along the minus strand of CAUYON010050748.1, from coordinate 1,963 downwards.
TGGCCACCTTTGATAAAGCAGAAGACTTCCCCATTATACACTAAACATGTGCCCAACATCTCCATTAATGTCAGGAGTCCCTTCTTTTTCTTCATCAAATCACCCACGGTAATGTTAACCACAAAAGATCTGCTACTTTCCATAGCAATTTCGCTATTGTCATTGTCATTCTTATTTAGAGCTCACTTCATCCTCATGTCTCTTTCTGTAACAGTACCAGCCAAATAGTAATAATCCTCATCTAAAAGATACCAGTGTCTCCTCTGCACAGGCCTCTGTTGCACTTACCTCTCTGACTCCAAGAATTCTAGCTACCTATATCTTCTTCAAAGCAGTTCCAGGCCATGCTCATATACCTTCTGGGGCATACCTGCATTTCTCGTCCTCCAGTCTGTGTTTCAGGGAAAAGAATTGTTTAGAATCATCCTGTTTTGTCCACTCAGTTTTAAGCTCATAGTGGACCAGACCTTATTTCCTTCCAAGAGCACTTAGCATCTGGATGGAGTTAGCATTCGGCAAGCGTGGCTGATGACTGAATGTCTAAATGCAACGCCATTCTTCCCTTATCTTTACACTCACAGTCTATTGCTGTTGCATTGATCACTATCAAAACCCCATCAATATACTCTTTACCATTTCATTACCTCAAGCTCCTCCTCCTCAGGGAGAGATACATCTACGCTTCCATTTCTGGGCCATTATCTCAATACTTATCGCGGTTTTAATCACAGTGGCGCCATTACAAGGCTGTTAGGACCTCTTGATGAAGGAGGGATAGGCTAGGCTACTCCTTGTGGGTGTCCCACTTCCTTTCCAGAAGGGCCACAGCTCCCTCGAGGAGTCAGAGCTTCTTTATCACCATATCTGTCGTAACCTCTTCCCTAACAAGTATTCAACATTGCATAGGGGATATTGCACTCTAATCTGAAAATGACAGGAATCAAAGTAAAAAAGGTGGCCTTTTGTAAGTACTAGTGTGTGGCTATGTGGTCTTGGACAAATCCTTCAGGGTGGTGATTATGTAGACTCAAACTTCTAGGGTTCAAATTCTGTCACTTACTAGGTTGTTTGACTTTGAGTACATCATTTTGTTTTTCTGTCCATCAATTTCCATATCTATAAAATGGAGATAATAGTAGTACCTGCTCTTACTGGTGGTTGGGAGGAGTAAATGAGTTGATGCATATAAAGTCATGAAAACAGTGCTTGGTATATAAAGCACTCAATAAATCAGAACTGCTCTCAGGACCCTATTTTCCCCTTGCTAGAGAATGAAGGTTGGATTAGAATGATCTCTCAAGTCCTAGACTGATCATTTTATGGGCCTGTAATTCTGGTATCAGATGAATAGAGTTCTCATCATTATAGTTCTTAAATCATTTCCCAGCTGTGCTATTCTCTGCTAACTCAGCTGGGAAACGTGGCCCTCCCTCAGCTCGTGGCCACAGCTGTTCTGCATTGGGGAGATCTCCAGGCAAGTTCTTCCTTGTACCTAACAGGGAATGTGTGGTGGCTTTGCCACTGGTGGACTTGACTTGCACATATCTTAAGCCTGCCACCCAGTAAACCACACAAATAGCCCTCCCCTGCCCTTCTTGTCCTCATTCCTCCTTCTGTTTTGCTCTCTAGGCAATGCTGAGGTTCCTCAGGGGACACTTGAATATTCCCAACTTTTATGCTGGAGCTATCCGATTAGTCAGGACTGCTCCAGGCCGCATTACCAAGGACACAAAGTTTGATTCCAGGCTTATTGCATCTTGATTTTCTTCAATATCTCTCTCTCTCTCTCTCTCTCTCTCTCCTCTTTCTCCTTCTGGCTCTGTTTTCTTTTTCTTTTTTTTTTTTTTTAATAATTTTATTGAATCATAATTATGTACATTGGTGCAATCACAGGGCACGATTCATATACATTCAGAAATATTTTGATCATACTGTTACAGATATCCTTCATGGCATTTCCTTG